>JAQGBZ010000178.1:0-126119 GCA_034687125.1 Neelides folsomi | reverse complement strand
CGTATCTGGGGCATTGTGAAACAATTTTATTAGTATATACTAAAAGCTGCCCATGTTGGAACTCTTCACACGTTTTTGTCGTTTTTGTATTTGCTGTACTACACCGTGGGCTGGGGCTCTTAATTCTGGCTCATGTTATTCAAGGCGTTGCATTTAATAACAGATATACAAATACATTATAATAATGTAATTATTATAATGATTAATGACCAAAACTATTTTTTATGTAAATTTATGTAAAAATAGGAATACCAGAAATTATGAAAAGAGTCAATACAAATAAAGATGAAAGGACAAATGTAAACAAATGTTTGTTGATGACACTTATGAAACAAAGTGAATCCTGTATTGGATTTAATTTTTTTAACGAAGTAAATTCTGAGAGGCTTTTAACCAGTTTTGGAATAAATGTTAAATTAAACGACGTTTGGTTTCATTCACCTAAAGAAATTTCAGAAGTACATTCAGGTTGGGCATTCAGAAAAGGATTCAGATATCGAAAAGTGTTTAATAATTACATTGGAAGGTTTAACCAAGGAGGCCTTATATACATTTGGTAACATAAAACCCAAATTCTTTATTTATTGGCTTATGGGGAGGTTTGATTTATAACGTTAATTAACAAATATAATATTAATTTTAGGCAATACTATCTGATGCGAAATGCTAAGAACGAAGGAAGGAAAATTTATTTGGACTCATTAAAAAGATACCAAAACAGTTCAATGGGTAGAAATTACTCATATTTCACTGAACAAGAAAATGCTAAATTGAATAATGATATATTGAATATAAAAATGAAACTTAAAACAAATCATGAAGAAATCATGGTTCAATTAAAACATATTAAAGAAATATTTATTGGTTTGTTCATTTGTTTATTAGTTGCAAGTGTTGTATTTATTTTGGAAATTATAAACAATTTTAGTGTTAAATGTAAATACAATTTATGTTAGCTTTTTGTCAATTATAACTTTTCTGTTCTTTTCAATTTGTTAAAAGTGCACTATTCATGGTATTATCGGAATGTTTGTAATATTAATCTAATCTTAATTACACATTGTCAAATGCTTAAATAAAAAAATAATGCAAACGGAGTATGTAAATATAATATAGGGTGACGGTAATAACATAGTATTAAAAACAGGCGGAAGAAACGTAGAGGAATATAGATAGTGGGAGTAAAGTTAGTAAGGAATTAAGTTAGTGAGGAATAATAATAGTGAGAATAATGGTAGTGAGAAATAATATAGTAAGGATAAAACATAGTTGCTCCTTAACATAGTTATTAATAAAATAATCTGGTTAAATATTGTGTACAAGTTTTAATTGAATAGTGATATTAATGACAGTATTACTCAAACATAGTTATGAAAATATATTTGTAGAAATATTAAGGTACAATAAAACATTTATTATTTTAAAATAAAATCATTGAATAGTAATTCTAGTTAATTAGTAATTAGAAATAATATACAATCAAATGCTATAATCTCATAAATAAAAAATAAAATAGATAAAAGTCTTCAGATGATCATTCAATGAAGTCAATAACACTGGCAATTCCTTTAATATATTCAATACAGGGTCTTTTACCATATTCTGAAACAACTTTCAAAACTTCTTGAGTTTTGTTACGGGATCTTTTAGCTGGAGTATTCGAATCACCTGCAATAATTTTCGCAATCTTCATTCGAGAGAATTGGTGGAAATGAAAATTTCTTGTTTGATGAAATTATGCAAATTGCACCAAATCTTGAAGAAATCAACGCCGTTTTCAGAAGTGCAACAACTCCCACTGTTGCAATTCTTTTGCAATCGGTTTCTCGTTTCGCCGCACAAGCTACAATCTTTGGCTTTTAAATCAATTCGAACGGTTGAATTTCTTCCTCCTGAATTACAATGGACTCGAGATAAACTTGAGAATTTAAAAATCAAAAAATTCAAATAAGACAACGATGCTTCCATTTAAATAGTTATGGATCCCTGTATTGATTGTTGGTTTTTCCAACCCTTCCCAAAGCATAAAAAATTGCAAGATTTAAGGGAAGCTCAAAGAGTCATTTATTAATATTTCAACTCATATTAAAAATAATTTAAACATTAAATATTCAAAGATGATAATGAATAATTTGAGATGAAATGAATGTTTCTTATTTATGATCTTTTTTAAAAATATGTAATAAATCCTTTGTTGAATGAGTCATTTAAATGTAAATCTTTATTCAGTGTAATCAGGGTTGATATTAATTTCCCTTTTTGACCTCGAGGGAATATTTCCAAGGAAATATTTCCCTTTTTCGGGAATATTTCTATTTCAGGGAATAAATGGAGTTACGCCACCTATGTTGGGACTATACCTATTATATCCAATTTTCTCTATCTCAGGACTGAATTACTTCTAAATTATTAATTATAAATTAAAATATAACCAGGGTTGGGAAGAGAAAATTTCCAAGGGAAAGGGAAAATAGAAAAAAATGGAAATATTTCCGGGAATATTCCCTGAGGCAAAAGGGAAATAAATGAAAAAATAGAAACTTTTAGCTTTTAGCTACGCCAACCTTCAAATTTTGATTAAATAATGTTTAGTTAAATATAATTAATAAAAGTTTAATTAATTATTTTAAGATTTAAGTTAATTTTGATGATTATCTAAGTTAAAAATCACAATTAAACACTTAAAATACATTAATATTTAAAAAGTATACCATAGGTAGAGTTAATCATTTATTTCTCTTTTCGGGAAAATAGAAATATTTCCATTGGAAAAATTTCCCTTTTGCCACAAAAGGGAAAAATATCACATGCCTGAATATAATATATTAAATACTTCCTTTTGTTGAGTTGCGGCCAAACAATTATTAGTTTGAGCTAGGACCGGTATTTCAAAAGGTTGCGTAGCCTAAAATCTGAAAATCATTCTTTTCCATTTCTTTCCATTTACCTCTAGGGAATATTCCCGAGAATATTCCAATACAATGGGAATACTCCCTTTACAATCATGAGTGTAATGTGATTCAGAAAAATGCTAAATTAGAATAAGGTTCGATTAGAAACCTTAAGGAGCATAATTCATATTTATGTCGATTCTAATCAATTACTATAAGTAAATTTAAAAAGGTAAAGATGTTTACTCATAAAGTGCACTTTTAAATGCAAAATGTTATTTATATACATTTGTCTATTAGTAAAGAACAAAAATTTTCTTTGAATCCTTTACATTTTCATTGAAAACGTAATGTAAACACTTTTGTAATGTTCCAACAAAATTACAAATTCAGAAGTTGTTTGGTCAGCTGAATGAAAATAATTTTATTCATTTTCTGTCGTATTTTCTTTAACATCAATTCAAACGAGATTTGCCTGTTTTATTTAATGAATATAAAGCATTGCTGTCATTTATGATAGATTTTTTCATAGATTAATTTATCTAATGGGATCATAATAGCAATGAAATTCCTAATTTTTTGTGGTTTGTTAATTAATCTATCAGTTTTAACAAACGGGAAAATAAGAATTAGATTTACAAAACACAATGAAAATTTTCAAAATATAAATATTCTTTTAAATCCATATTTTTCAGTTTATAAATTTATACCATTTGTTATAAAACATAAAAACTCAGCACTAAACATTCAATTTGATATAAATTGGGAAAACCAAACTAAAAATTTAATAACATTTATCAAAGTAAACTAATCATAACAATTGGATACACATGAATAATACTTTAATTAATTGAAATGTTCTGAAAACTCAATCAAATGCTTAATAATAATTTTTTGTCATTTTCAGTACAAAAAATATTCTCCTAACAATATTAGGCTAATTTATAAAAGTGACACAATGGATGATTTAGAATTGTGCAATATTCTATCAAAAAATTTCAATTCACTTTTTGTGTTAAGAGGCACATGGAAAAGAAATCGTTTTGTAGATTTTTATGAACTTTGCGATGTTTCATTTAATTGGATGCCTGAAATGAATTCATTGAAATATAATTCAAGTACAACATATTTAATTATAAATTTATAAAATAGCAAATACCAGTTAAATATACAATGCATACTATTTAAATGAATGTAATGAAGGTATGTGGAAGTAATTGAATTTGTAAAATAATTGAATTTTAAAGGCGAATTGATATTTGGCAACCCATTCAGTATAAAATCTTGGAGCGCAATTCAAAAAGCTGTTAGCAATTTTGAAGCTCCTTATACAAATCTGTCAAGTCTTGTAAGTGGGTTAGATTCAACATCAACTACAATTGATATGCAAGAATTCCCAACCCAAACCCTTTGTAAACATATGAATTTTCAATGTAGAAATGCAAGACTTACTGAAGTTTTGGTAAGTTTTAAAAATTAAATATGGTTCTACATAATAGTAATTATTTGATTTTTATTGACAATATTTACAATAATTATAATTTCAGAAAATTGGAACTAAAGTTGGAAATGAGTGGGATGGACTCGTGGGATTATTGAATACACAACAACTGCACGTAGCAACGAATTTAATTCCATTTCATGATTTTCCATGGGAGCTTGAATATACAAGTCCAGTGTACTACGATTATATAAATTTTTATATTTCAAATACCAGAAAATCAAAATATTTAATTGAACTTCTTGTTAATCCATATTCAACCAAAGTATGGATTTTAATTGCTATGAGTTTTTTAGCCCTTACAATTTTAAGTTTTGGTCTAAGATTTACGAGAAATAAATTTAAAATGTTAGTTCTTTATAAAGGTACAATACTAAGACAATAGTAATAAAATTAATAAAATGCAATTTTAAATTTTAAAATTCATTAAATGATAAATCTCCGAAATTCACTTTTTATTAGAATATGGAGACATTCTAAAATTATTTGGAGCCATTTTTGAACAACCACAATTTTTAAGAATTAATAATGAACTGAAATTTTTGATTGGTTTTTGGTGGATTTCGGCTATTGTTATTGGATCTTCTTATAAATCCAAGTTATTTGACTTTATAATTGAATTGAAGCCTGGAGAGCATCCAAAAAATCTTTCTGAACTTTTAACGTCAAGTTATAACATTTCATGTTACATAAATATTCAACAAGAGCAATTTGGTAAATTCTTTAAAGGATATTAAATTTCCATATACAATTTTGTAATTTAAATAATTTTAAAAGTAAATGCAATCAATATTTTCTATTTAAAATATAAAGCAAATTGATTGATTTAAATATTTGGCTTTTAAAGAACTCTGTATGTTTTATAGGGAATCCAATTTTGGATAAAGTTCTCGAAAGGCTTAGCAACAACTCAAAAAGAACAAATGTGAACGATTGTTTTGTTTTCCCTCTAATTCGACAAACTTCGTGTATTGGGTTTAACTTTTTTAACAAAATTAATTCAGTAAAAGTTCAAGCAAGCGTTGGGTTAAAAAACAAATTAAGCGACATTTGGTTTTCATCTCCAAAAGAAATGATTGAATTAAAAAGTGGTTGGGCTTTTAGAAAAGGGTTTAAATATAAAACTTTAATAAATAACTTTATTGGCCGAATTAATCAAGCAGGACTTTTCCAAGAATGGTAAATAAAATTATAACTCTACGTTATATATATAGCAATACATAGGCATAGCATGAATTAAATTAATTTGAGATGATAAATATAACTGCATATTTGGAATTAATATTATGTCATTTCAATAGGGAGTATTTTTTATTGAGAAGTTCAAAAAACGAGGGACGGAAAATATATCTAGAATTCCAAAAGAAAAACCAATTAGCAAAAACCTCCTTTCTCAATTACACACAACTGTTTTTATCTTCTAAAGAAAATGAACAATTTAATGAATTTATGAACAATATGAAAGTGAATTTTGGTAAAAATCGTGAAGAAATTTTAATTCGTTTACAACACATAAAAGATCTGTTTTTATTTTTATCCATTGTTTTTACATTATCTGGAATAATATTTTTGATTGAACTTGGAATAAAATTATTGTAATTCAAATGAACAAATTTGTTGTTTTGTTTGTACATATTTAAAAAAGTTGTATATTTATTAGGTATTATTTCGGCTGAGATTCTGAGTCTCTGCAAAACCCTGCTAGAACCATGGGGCACCATGGTTCCCTATTCTTATATGTTAGGCTAGGTTAGATTAGGTTAGATGGCGCTAATCCCCATTCTTATTCAAACGCACGCTGGAACCATGGAACATGGTTTTGAACCATGGAAAAACTTCTTTTGTCAATTACACACAACGATTTTTATCTTCTAAATAAAATGAACAATTTAATGAATTTATAAACAATATGAAAATGAATTTTGGTCAAAATCGGCAAGAAATTTTAATACGCTTACAACATATAAAAGAACTATTTTTATTTATTGTTTTTGCATTAGCTGGAATAATATATTTGATTGAAATTAGAATATAACCAATTGTGGCATTTAATTTATTATTTGAAACTGAAATATTCAATAAATAAAATTATTAATGCTACTGCTTGCCCAATTACAAGAATTCCAATTGGACTTATAATATCTTTAATAAAAAGATCATTTTTTTCGCTGCCTTTTAATTTATTTAAGCATTCAACTGATGTTGTTTTAATGTATTTTTTTCCAAGACGCTTCATAATACCTCGTTCTTGCATTCCGACAATTCTATTAAAATATTAAAATAATTCACAATTCAGCTGATTAACATTTGAGGATCATTTTAGCTATAATGTTATAAAAATTCGGCTAGGATTAACGAGCTCGTCACACCAGGGAACTCACCACCTTCACCATGGAACCTTCACCACTCTCACCATGGTGAAAAAACCAAATATGCTCAGAATTTCATAGAGAATTTAACCATCACCATGACATTCCATGTGAGCTCACCACCCCCTGTCCATGGAGACTCTATGGTGAAATAGCCAAAAATACTCAGTAATTCATGGAGAATTCAATCCTCACCATGACATTTCATGGTGAAAAAACCAAAAATCTCCAGAATGTCATGGAGGATTAAAACTTTACAATGACACACTCCATGATGAAAAGGCCATCGAGTCACCATGGAGGGGATGGTAAGCCCACTATGGAGTGTCATGTTGAGGATTGAATCCGAGCTCGTAAATCCTAGCCAAAAATTCAATGTATAGAGTTTTATAATAAAACTTGCTTGTAATTAAATAAAGATCTTAATGGCGATCCTCTTTTAACAAACATGCTTTCTTTCAATCTCATATCCCACACATTGACTTTAGAAAATTCTTCACATATAAACTCTGGATCATATTTTTGATATGTCAAAACGGGATAAACAGAATCAGAAATTGTAATAATTGTTGATTTTATATTTTGAGTAATTTTTTCTAATACAATTGAAATATTTTGATTGCTTTCATTTTTGGATCGGGTTGGGATTATATTTGCAGTTTCAAGTTCCTTTCAAAATAATTTTTTTCATTATAGAATTTAAAAATAATAAATTCTCATATACATATTTAAGAATTTATTATTAAATTACATAAATTATTCTATACAGATATAAGTACCATAAATACATAGTACATTGTACATAGTACATAAATACATAGTGTAAAGTTAATTGAGAATAATGGTTGCAATGTTTATATCATATTGTAATATGTTATTTGTATATGTTACATAAATGAAGTATTTTGACGTAGGTATGTAATTGTCGCTATAAAGTTGAAATGAGGCAGAAAGTAGTTCATTAAACGAGTTGATTGGATCAATTTTTACTAAAAAATACCAATTAAGAATAATTGCAATAAATTATTAAATTATTCGTTAATTTTTTTCCTCACCACTCAAAACTGATATGAATGAAGCTGAGAAGGCAATGAACAATAAATTGGTTATGAACAAAGTAATTATTAAAACAATTCTGAATGAATAAGAACCAGGATGGTCATGAGTACCTGAATACCATTTATTAATTTATAATTGAAATAAAAAATATACGTATATGATTGATTAAACAAATTAGTTTATGAAAATAAATATTGATTGTTTTAATCCACCTTGTTGGCAAAAAATGCTTATTGTGGATATTTCAATACTATTAATAAATGTTTTATCATTTTCATCGGAAACTTGGCAAATTTCTCTTGTTTTTTTCATTGCATTAAAAGTCAAAATTATCAAGAGAAATGATCCAATGGTTGTTAGCCAGGTGTCAATATTAAATGATGAAATATAAAAATCTCTACTCGAACTTGAATGTGGTTGCTTAAAAATTGCAATTATGCTTCAAATATGCAAAAAATGTACATTATAATCTCGTTTAAGTATTACAATATAATATTTTGTAATAATATTATACGTTATATGGTGATTTTACTAATTAAATATAAAATCATAAGTTTATTTTACTTATTTTGAAAAGTTGGATGCAAAAATGTAATTCCATCGGGACCAGAAACTCGATATAAAAGAAATTCAGTAGCTGAAATTGAAATATCTCCAAGATCGTCGTTAATTTGTTCAGTCGAGCCAGTCAGAGTTCCATTAACTCCTTCGCGCACAAAACCTTTACCAACAAGGGCGCGTTCACTAATATAAGCGAATTTTGAAATTTCATTAAATCAAATACTTGAACTTATTGAAAAATTTTCAAAACAATATTTTAATATGCAATGGGCAATGGATTACATACGTAAAATTACAAGCATCTCTAAGATATCGAAATTCATCAACTTTAAATCCACTTTCAAATTCATCCATCTCGGATTGATTATTCTTTTTTTTAAACTTGGTTGCAGATCTGTATTGAAGTAATTCCTGCGCAAGTATACTTTTAATCAAATTTTACTTAATTAAATATTTATTTTATATTTCAATAATCTTACGATTGAAATTCCAATTATTGGAATCAAATTTAAATTCGACCTTCTGGAATTTTTCATTAGAAAATCGTAAATATGTAATGAATTTCTACTTTCAATTTCTTGGATTACTGTTAATGTTTTATAACTATAAATTTCATTTATAGTAAAAGTTTTTCTATTGTTATACGTCACTATAAATATATTACTCGAGTAGGGAATGTTTCTAATAGCATTGTTAGACTCGAAATTTGAAGAATTATTCATTTTCATACAAATAATGAAATAAGGATCCCAAGAAAACTTTAGATCTTGAACATTATTGAAATCTAATATCTAAATGAAATTTAAATGAAATTTTTAAGGACAAAAAATTCATAAATTATATATTTGATTTCAATTTGGTTTAATTATATGAGTTAAATGAATATCTTTTTATTACTTACTTCATTGGTGAAGTTAATGTATGTGTTTGTCTCATTATTATCAGTCGAATCTTGAATGTATAGGATAAGTTTTCGCCAATCATTGTAATTTAAATCTTCACTTTTCTCATTTAAAAACGATATTTGGTATTCATTTAATTTATCTAAATTGTCTATAAATCGTTTTGCTTAAATAATAAGGAGCATTTAATTATTTTATGTTTATAGGATTATATTATTTATTAATATATTATTTTAAAGTATTTACATAAAATTTATTTTTAAAATATGTTAATTACAATTTGCAGATTTAATTATAATGTCAAAATGATTAAATATGTTTAGTAGTTTTAAACAATTTTGGGTAGAACTTGATTTTAAAATTTTAAAATTGATGAGAAGTAATACAAAATTCAAGTAAAAATTTGTGATCATTTTGTAACCTTTTTTAAACTTTAATGAACATGGATCCAATCTTGACATAAGTGTAATTGTTTCCCAAAAAATCTATTTTAATGACCACGAGTTTTTGCATTATTGATAAGATATAGATTTTATCTTCATCATAATAATGCTAATTGTGTCTTGAGTCCCACCAAATAATTTGAATTCATTTTTGGAAATAATAAACATTCAATAGACTAATAAAATTGTAATAATATTACATTCTGTATATTGAGAATTTCTTTTATTAATATTTGTTAATTTGCTTATACTAGTGAATGAACCCCGGGGTCGTCTTCCGTGGCGAACACCGGGGTTGAATGCTAAAAGCCAACCCGGAGTTGAGGGTTGAGGGATTGAAATCATAATAAAATACATACAAAACTCACAATTTTAAAGGGAATATACGGAAAAAACGATGGAAATTTTTTATCATTATATAAATTTTAGAAAAATTTCGAATTTTAAAAATATTTTTAATTTTATTAACTTATTTCTATGTTCTTACTAATGTATTTTTCTTTATGTAATTCTAAATGGTGAATTTTTTATGTTTATATAACGTAATATAACTTGTAAATAGGTACACACAATTTAATTCCGGGGTTTTGCGATCAGTAGCTTATACCCGTAGTTTAAGAGTGGTTAAACATATTAACTTTTTGGATTAACATGATAGGTGTCCATTTGGAATGGATTACTATAGCCCATTCACTCTGAATAAAATCGCCAAACCAAAAATTGCGCCTAAATATTTCTATGTAAATGAATGGGATTAATTAGGCGCCAATTTTGGTTTGTCGATTTTATTCAGAGTGAATGGACTATAGTTCGTCGCATGCAGCTGTTTACGATTCGGTTTAATTAATGGTCAAAGAATTTTTTGTCAAGAAATTAGCTTCACAATTTGCTAACATTGGAAACTCGAATGGGGTTTCTATAATGAGATTATAACGCATTTTACTGAGCGGCCTTTCACACGAAAGGTCGCTGAAACGTGAAACAAATATGGAGGATAGTTTAGTATGGAGCCGAAGTCATAGTTATTAAGGCGGGGCGGTTACCGCCGATTGCCATAAACCCATTTTCCAAGGTTTTAAATTTAATTACTACATTTAATCTCTTATCAATTAAGTAATATTTGTCCCCACTTGTGATATGAAATGTGTATTGATTTGAAGATTAAAATAGCTAGGTTACATACCTAGGTACATATGTATGGCCGAGTTTTACTTTTCCCTCCAGCTTTTTTGGCAAATTTTGGCAATTGCCAAGCTGGCAATTGCTTTCTGACTCGTAGTTGATTGTATTCTATTGTTTTTGGATATGTTAGGTTAGGTTAGGTTAGAATTAATGGGAATGACGTCTTTCGCCAAATAACCTAACCTAACCTAACCTAACATGTAATAAATTAAATAAAATGCATCATAGCAATTGCCAATATGGCAACAGAAAAATTGCCATCGTGGCAGTTGGCAATTGTCATTATGGTAAATAATATCCGTATCATTTACGTACATTGGCAATTTTCAAAATTTGCCAAAAAAGCTGGAGGGAAAAATAAAACTCAGCCCATATGTATATCGTACCTAGGTGTGAATTTACATGTCCTCAAAGTAAATTTGTGTGTACTTTTCTACTTTTTTCATGATTGATAAAGTTAGAAATAAATGAAATAACAGAAATAACTTTCGCTTCTTATATACTAGCAAAATTATTGTTATTCGAATGAACAGATTTTTAGTTTTATATTTTAAAGTGTATATATTTATCAGGTGTAATTTGATATTGGTCTAATATTATCTCTATTATTGAGAAATTCGGATATGGCTTACTTTAAAAAAAACTTTTTCAAATGCAAAACCACAATTAAAAGATAGATCTGTTCATTTGAATAACAATAATTTTGCTATAACATATCTAATATTTATTTTCCAATTGGAAAATGTGTTTAAGAAAAAAGTTATATGGAAACTGGAAACTTAAACGTACCCGCGTGATGTTAATGTTATATTTGTATTTATATAATGATATTCACAAATTCACTTAAGTTATTATAAAAAAACTACATTTGTGAATTATTATTAATTACTTTATGTAATTAAAAATTCAATAGTAAACTCAAACAATTTATTTTGACTTCGTGCTTGATTGCCTATATAAACATCTTGCATAATAAAAGAAAATGTGGCAAGTTGTATTGACGTCAAGGAACTAAATTCTAACAACACAATGGTAATATTAAATGAATTATTACATTACATTCAATTTATTTGATTTAACATTTAACCAAAGTCAAAGAATTAATGAATAATTAATGATTTAATGAATAATATAAGGTTAAATTATTAATTGCCAATTGGAATATAAAAGAAAATGAGAAATTGATTCTGGGAACATTAAGTTTAAAAAAATTAAATTATTTTGATATTAAGAATTAGCAATTTCTCTTAATAAAAAATGAATTTAAAAACACTTTTGATTTATTTAGCATTAACAACAATTTGGATAAATTTGTCATTTGAACAGCTTAAAAGAATTGATTTGTTGAATAAATTTGAAAATTGCAATAAATTAATAGCATTGAATAAAGTTGATCAAAATGAATTTGCAATAAAATTGAGTCAAAAATCTGATCCTTTTCTAATCCAACATCTTGACTTTGATTCCAAAATCAACTATAAAAACTACTCTGAAAAAATAATGAATATCACACTAAAGTTTAAAGATTCAAGATGTCAAATTTCATTCAATGATAATTTAAACGAATATTCATTTGGATTATCAAAATATACAAATTATATTTACAACTCGTCAATTATTTTATTTTTGGCAATTTTAAGCCATTTTGATCAAAATATTATTATTAAAGCTGCCAAACTCTCAAACAGTAAAATTTATTTTATTAATGTGCAAAATGCAACAACAAATTATTATTTATTTTGTCCTTACCGAAATATTCATTTACAGAAAATTGATGGATTGTTTAATTTCAATTATCAATTCAATAATAATTTTGATAATAATGTAATAGACGTTCAAGATTCGAATTTTGAAGAAGCCGACAAAAAATATTGTTTGAGTCCTCTAGCGACTAATTATAAGGGGAGAACATATCCTTATTGTTTGGCTAATTATCGCGTTATTGAACAACTTGGTGTTATTTATAATTTCACAGCTTTATATTTTCCAAGTGCACATTTTGGAAAAATTTCAAAATATTACACAAGTTTATTTTTTTCTGAAAATTCATGGCCATTTGTTTATAAAACCAATAAATCCTACTTTACACAAAATAGCATAAATTACGTAATTACATACTGCGATTTTGATTATAAAATTGAAGCACAAGATTATTCTCTTTGGGCCACAGGTTTTAAATTCGACACTTGGATTTCAATATTCCTATTGATAGTAATGTTAGCCATCTTAATGATCTTTACTTCAAAAAATAATAATATATTTAATAATATAATTGTCCTTTTTTCTAATTTGGTTCGGCAAGATCCATCAAATTTTAAATGCAGATTCAAAATTATTTTTACTTTGTTTGCAATTGTTACGTCAAACACTTATGAAGCCGAGTTTACTTCAAATGTAATTCAACCACGATTGGAAGTTTCAATGAGCAACATAAAAGAATTGGTTGAGAGAAATTATAAATTGTACAGCCCTATAAGTTCTGATGATTTGTTTAACATTGTGTTTTATAGAATTGAATTTAATAAATTTAAAATATTGGATAAACTAAATGATAGCATTTACCAAATAAATGAAACATTGGACCGGAATGGTATGAGAAAATTGTTATTAGATCCAAAAATCAAAATAATCATGCCGATTCAAGAAAACAAAGCTGAAGCGATTTTGAATTCTTATAAACACTCTAACTCAAGCTCTGGAATTAATTGCAAACCAATGGCGATTAAAGGAGAATCTTTAAGATCAGACCGAACTTGGATTTTTGAAGGTTATGGACGACAATGGTTGACTCGCACTTTGCTTAAATGGAGAGACTTTGGAATTATAAGTTTCCTTTTTAAAAATGAAAATTATCTTTTCAGATATAGTATGAATAGAAAGCAAAATAATACAAATTCGGAAAATGAAATTGAAAAAATCGGAATAAATTCAAGAGTATCAACGGTGTTTTATTTGTTGTCAGTTTTATTATTAATTGATATTTTGATATTTTTAAAGGAAATATTATTTTTTAATTAAGCAATTACATACTATAATGATCGAATAAATTAATTTCTTTATTATACAGATATAATATAAATACACTATAAAGAACTACATAGATATAATCACTATAAGTATGTAATAGGGTTGTTATAATGAAAGTAGGCATGTAGGTAATATTGTAATATATATGTAATATTAATACATGATATTTGTATATATTCTATATATTAGTACTTGAATGACAAATACAGAAAGTAAAAGTTCCAAATTGTAACGATATGAAATAGCATTATTGCAATATTTTCTATTATAATCTGTTTTCATTTTGTTTTTCCTTATCTCAATTTTTTCTAAGTAAGCATATTTGTTTTCTTCCAATGTTTCACAATCGTCAATTATTTTTTCATCTTTTAAACATTTTTCTGCTTCGTAAAGCGATCTTTAAAGAGAAATTTAAATTATTGTTGTTAATATTAAATATTAAAGGATTAAAATCATAAACCCATCATAAAATATGATCAAGTCTTTCTTACTTGCAATTTCCATCCCCAAAAGAATCAAGACTTTCTAAAATACTTAGCATTAATTGACTCTTTTTTGCATTTTGAAGAAACTCCATTTGAAATCTCGATGGTTAAGAAAATTAATAAAACAGCGAGAAATTTAACAAGAGAATTCATTTTACCAAGTGTTAATAATAATTACTTATTAGAAGCGATTTAGTATAGGTTAGGTACAAAACACTGCTTTAGTAATTTATATTACTTACCTACTTTTTGTTATTTATCTTAATTAAAACTATAGATTGTATTAAATCTTAACTTTATATTTCAAGTTAGTTAGAAATATAACAAATTAATTTATGACTTATGACTACTAAATATGTCAATAACGTTCAAGTAAATATAATTTACCTTCCTCATCCTCACCGACGGGAAACGGAAAGTAATGGTTACCTTCTCCGAAAAGCAAAAATAAATTTTAAGGAAAATCCTTTCACGAATAAATTGCCAGTCATTCCAAGTTCTTTTTAGCTAAATATTTCGTTAAATTCCGAAAATTTGAGTGAATAAGATTTGTTATTACATAAAGGTTTAACATACATGTGTGCTATAAGTACATTAAATGACACTCAACCCTATAATATGGTCTCTATTACTACCTGCCGTTGAACAAATCCATTTCGCGCGCTTTGGGTTGATTTAGATTAATACAATTTCAATGGCTATGGATTATAATTATGTTAATCTAAATCAATGAACTATAGTATATCGCAGTTTCAATAATAAATAATTTGCTGAATGTTAGTATTATCCAATCGTATGTGTATTTATCATGAATTTTATATGTTCATATGTTGCAAGTCAGTTTCCGTTTGATCCCATAGAGATTTGCTTAAATCATCATCGAAAGCATTGGACATCTTGGGCCATATTCTTCCATGTCGATAATATTTTCCAGTTTCATTGGACACTTCATTTGATAAAACGCAATACAAAATACTTTCGCATGCCTTTAATAAATTGAAATACGAATTATTCAATAATAATAAGTAAATTAATAATAACAATAAGAATATAAGTGTTATCAGTTATCAATTAAAATTAAAATTATTTGATTACTTACACGATCCACTGGCATTGATAAAACAAGGTAAATTAAATATTTCAGAGATGCTATTAAACAAGTGTCAACATTTCCCAATTCAGATTTAAATAGTCCCGGGCATACTGAATAAACTTTTATATTTGTTTCTTGAACTTTCTTACTCAGCTCGTAAGAAAAATAACCTTGGGCGAGTTTTGAATTTCCGTACAATTTTGTATTTCCAAATCCAAAATTAGGATTTTTGAATGAATTTAAATCCTCAAGATTTATATTCCCAAGCATTAAAAAAGAAGTCCCAACGTTCACAATCCTTTAATAGAAAAATATTAAAACGTTAATTGCAATTATCTGTTAAATTATATTTATTAAAGTATTTATTTTATCATACCTAGAATGACCATCTAATTTAAATAATGGAACGAGTAGTTTTGTAAGAACAAACGGCCCATAATAATTAGAAGCCATATGAACTTCATTCCCAGTTTTTGATCTTATTATTTTATTTGTTAAATTGAATACTCCAGCATTATTAATTAGAATATTTATAAATTGATATTTGGCTTCAACCTCTTTTACAAACTGTTTAATTGATTCGTAATCTTCAAGATCTAAGCGTAAAATATCCTATAAGAAATCTCCCAATTAATTTACTACACAGAATTTATTAAAAAAATATAAAAAACTTTTTTAAAATAATATATTTAATGGTTATTTATTAAAATTACCAATTTAGCTTTCGGATTTTTGCTTTGAATTTCTTCAGCAGCTTTTTTAGCATTTATTAAATTCCTGCAAGCCATGATGACCGTAGCTCCACGTGCTGCCAATAATTCCGCCAGAGCTTTTCCACTTCCTGAATTTGCTCCAGTAACAATAACAATTTTATCAACAACCGAATTACAATTTTCTTCCTTTAAGCGAACATTTCTCAACCGACTAAAAATCCAACTGCTTCCTGTACACAAAATTCTAAAAAATCCAAATATCAAATGCTGAAGTTCCATTGTTCGGCTTCAAATTTGCTAAAATTTTGTGATTTTATTTTATTTGGAATTCCTATGGAATGTTAGTACTGTACCTACACTTATAATAAAAACTGAATACTTTAATGTGGCTGTTATTTATTCGATTTAACTGCAATGAACATTGGGATAAATGAACATTTTTCTCATTACTATTTAATTACAACTAATCCATTGACACAAGCAGGAAATAATAAGTACATTTTGAAGTTCATCTCCTTGAACTTCAGATAGAAAAATCTTTTGTAATTGTATTTACACATATACATTTAAAGGAATTTATCTACAGTTTGCAGGAAAATGTTTTACTTCAATAACATAATAAAATAAAAAACAATATAAAACATCTAATAGCAAATATAGCATCCTTTTCTATGTACCATGTGAGTGGAATTTTTATAACACTACATTGCATTAATGAAACCAGTTCTCCTTGGATTATTCCTTTGTAAATGAACAGAAAAGGAATCAAGATTTTCTTTTTTAATTTCAACGTTTAGTTCATCATTTCTAATGCTCTAATTATTTCCCCGTTAACCAATCAGCCATTATGAGATTTTTTTAAATGCGTAAATGTAAAATCAAACTAATTAAACAATGTTTAAAATGCTTTCTTTATATTGGATTTTAATAATAATTTTTATAGAAATTAATAAAACCTCTATTCATTCATTAAAATTAATATTTTTAATAAGATTTGTCATTAATGTGAAAATAAAGTATTAGGAAATGGGGATTTTATTTTTGGCATTAATTTACTAGGTAATTATGACAATAAAATCCCAAACGTAATTTTGAAACGTAAATTCCAGAAAGAGAGATTCTTGGAAACGACTCCTTTTATGATGTTGCTTAGAGTATTTTTTTGATTTCTTGTTAAACCGGAATAATTTGTTAATTTAAATATGCCAATGAAATTCCTTCCAGTATAGCAGTCCACAAAACAATTACAGTCTACAAACACAGACTACAAATCTACAAACTTTAAACCTAACGTATCGAAAGTTACACGTTTTTAGATTTAAAATTATTTAAAGTAAACTTAAAATCATTTGTTATTTTAGACTAAAATTAATTGAATAATGTAAACAAAGATTTTCTATTCAATATTTCAAACATAAATAATTAACCATAATTGCTAATTTGCAAAACTTTTATTTGCATGCAATTTTCTGCCAATTATTGAAATGTATGTTTTTAAATTTGAATTCACTGCAATTTTTTTAATTACGTTTTATGCAAACAATAAAGCATTTCCAGCAAAGTAAGTGTAACCGATACCATTTAACACTTTTATATTAATCTATTATTTTAAAACATATCTTTTGAACTTTTAGTGACCCTGAAGAAACTGATTATGAAGAAGAAACCAGCACATGTGGAAATAATATGTTTTACGATTACAACACAGAAAATTGTGTCTGTGACTCTAAAATAAGCGAAGTTCCGCTCATTTTTCATCCAAATACAAATCAATGTTATTTTGTTAATGAGCAGGTAAATTGTTTAAAATCAATATATTTTTAATTGAAACTTTGGTACTTTAAATAAATAATTATTTTTACTTGAATTTATTATTTATCTGAAATGATGTTCTTTTTGTATATATAGGCATATTGCAGATCCCAACAATGGCTGGTGATAAATGCAGATAAATCTTTTCGTTGTCGAACGAATCCCTGTCATAGTTTTATTCAGAATTTATTAGATCGGGGTGAAGAAGTCCAAAGGGTTGTTTATGTAAATAATAAATGTGTATTTCTGGGATCTCCCTGCTCAACAAGAAATGGAAGAAATCAAGAATTAGATGGAATTATTAAATATGAAGACATGGTGGCAAAATGCATCAAGCCTTTGAGTATTAATTCACCAACAGGGTCAAATTTATTCTGTAAAACTGGTGAACGCTACACGTATAAATATGGATGTGTTAAAGACTATTACAGTAAGCCAATTAAAAAGATGAAACCGCCAAGTAGAAGACCCTAAATAAATGAAAACATTTTTATTGTGCAATTTAACTAATCATTTTAGCATTATTATACCAAATAGTTTATCAAAAATTACCAGTACAAGTACTGAACTTTAAAATAAGTTTTTATGAAATTTTTATAAATTAATTAATAATTAAGTGAAAATGATTATGTAAATACACTTACAACAATAAAACATATTAAAATTTTAATTGGTTAACTAATTTTGCCATTAACCATTAAGCATATTTATAAATTACTTAATCATTTAACAATTCACAAATCATCGCAAAATCCCCAAATGTATCGGCAAGCTTCAGGTAAAAGAGTGTCAGAGGAAATTCCTCTTTTGAGCATTCTTTCCCTTTGCTGGATTAATCTTGGATATGCAAATCTCGTTGGTTCTTCTGGATTGCTCCAAAGTCGTTCAGCCAAACCAGAGGATCTTGGCCACAATTTAAAATCCATGTTATGTTCGTCTCCCTGGATAATAATTTTTCACATTAAAGTTGTAACCTTGTAAAACTGCATACTTATTTTTATTTAGTGTTATGAAAATATTTACAATATGGTATATTCAAATTTGAAGTATAATACATTATTTATTATATTTCAGGGTAAGTATGGTATATTACTTTTTCAGACCAAAGTGTTGCTTCACCACCTAAAATATTTCCCGAATTATAAAGTTGCTCCGTTTTGGTCTTTCCAATTGAATTTTCGACATTTTTGAGAATATCATGTCCATAAAGTGTCTATAAAAATTGGAAATGAATAATTATTTTTATAAAGTGAAACAAAAGCAGATAGAAATAAGAATTGAATAAAATGATATTTTATGCTCAACTCGTATATTTATAACAATTAAATAAATCAACTTTAAATACCTGCCAAAATATCATTTTTGCTTTGTTTTCAGTTCCACGCCAAGGTCCAAAACCATGATCCAAATACATTGTGTCGTTGTTAGAGAAAATAACTTTGTATCCTTCATCTAAAATTTCTTTTATGACTCCATCACTTGCTGTGTTAAAATTAAATGTAATATACTGCTTTGAATAATTAAGAGAAAATGATAATTAAG
This sequence comes from Neelides folsomi, assembly GCA_034687125.1. Classification (NCBI taxonomy): domain Eukaryota; kingdom Metazoa; phylum Arthropoda; class Collembola; order Neelipleona; family Neelidae; genus Neelides; species Neelides folsomi. Next base: position 106,539 of record JAQGBZ010000178.1, on the reverse strand, counting down.
AGAATTAACGTTACAATATAAAATATTTGTATACAATTGCTCCAAACTTGAATAATATATTCAGATGGATTCAAAAATTTCCTAGCAGAATTTGTCATTTCTGATGTCCAAACTATCGGTTTAACATTTCCATTTGCTTCCTTTAATTTTAAAAATGCTCGTTCTTGGAAAACTCCCCAAAGATCCATCAAACTATTTCCTGTCTCGTTTGTCCATTTAGTAATATCTTCAACTGAATTCCAACATTTAAATGAAACTTCGTCACCGCCCATATGAAACACATCTTGGTCAAATGTGTCGAGAAAATCTTTGTATAAATCTCCTATTCAAATAACACAAAATTTGGTGTTTTCAAAAGTGCCTTCACATATAAGATCTCTAATTCTTCAATAAACTAAAAATAATTTAATGAGTTAAATTTATTAAGAGTTAACCCAAAATGGTGTACATATTATCATTCAATGGATTTAATTGTCCACAAGGAGGTTGAATGCAATAATCTCTATAAGGTTGGGCTTCAACACAAACTGCCAAATCTCCCAATCCGTTTAATTTTCCCCATTGCCAACCATTACCTGAAATAATTAAGTTATGATATTTTGATAAGGAACAATAAATTAATTGGAGTTTACTTAATTTTAACAAACAAATGTTTACCAGCATGTGAGGGTGCATCTAATTCCGGAATTATTTTCACTCCTTGTTGAAGTGCATAAGAAATAAATTCTTTAATTTCCGATTCTTTGTATATTTTTTTAGAATCAAAACTTCCAAATCTGCTCATCTAAATTAATAAAAAAAATTCATCATTAAAAAATTATTGGAAAAATTATTTTAAGTATGTGTGATGTATATTTAGGTATGTGTAATCGGATCAAAACCATATAAGGTATACTTGTGGGACGCGCTTAGATTCAAATAGAAATGAATTGCTTTCTGTTAAATGCCAATGTAAAACGTTAAGTTTATTTGCTGCGAGACCATCGACCATTCTACGTAATGCTTTAAAGGGAATATAATTTCTTCCAGTATCGATGAGCACGCCTCGATATGAAAATTTTGGTTTATCAACAATCGAACCACCATTAATTATCTGAAATGGGAAAAAAACTTGTCAGCATTGTAAGAGTTTACATATAATAAATACGCATATTCATAAAAAATAAAGTATTTTTTTACTTTTAAAGATGAATTTTCATTGTCATAAGCTATAAGCTGCGAAAGTGTTTCAAACGCATGACGCGCACCAAAAAAAGTTTCTGCCCCGATGGAAGCTGTTAATTCTTCATTTTCATTATCCTGCACGATGAAGTGTTTGATATGATAAAATAATATATATATATAAGCAATTTTAATAGTAAATAATAGTAATACCTGTACTATATACTCGCAATTATATTAAATGCGTTTATGTTAAAATGTTTACCAGTAATGTCAATGTATAGGATTCATCAATATTATCCAAAATGTTCAATGACGTTAGCGGACTTGTAACAAAAACTTCTATTTTCAAACCTTTTTTAATTTCTGGATTTTCAAATTCGCTTTCAATTAACTATAAATAATTAAATAACTTATTAACTAAAATATTTGATTAATTACATTAATTAAGAATGAATATTTACAGAATGAACTGAATTGTTGAAACTCATAAATGCTTTTTGAATCATTTGATCGATATCTTGATTCGGTGATTGAATTTTTGACAACTTAATTTCATTGGAATTTATTGCTACTACTTTTTTGCTTAAGGCTGTCTTCGGTGAATATAAAAAATTAAATATTAAAGGTATATAAATGTCGTATTTTATTTTATAAATTTATACTCAATATTTTAAATTTAATTATTAATTTACTTGTCCTGTTGGGAAAGGCCAAAGTGAACCAAATTTTCCGCAAGTCAACCAACAAACTTCCATGGGAATATTTTCGACAAAAATTTGATTTTCTTCATTGAGGTTTAATCTTCTTTGACATGAAGGGCCATCAATTGTGTCTTCAACACATTCCCATGTCCAAAGTGATTTACTTTAAATTAACAGTAAATTCTGAATATTACTCTTTAAATAATTTTAAATAAATAATTATTAAAAATAAATGATGAAAATTACCCATGGACACTGGTAAGCGTCAAAATTAAAGAAAAGAAAATTATTTTTATCATTTTTAAATTGCGATTTTATTAATTAAACAAAAGTTGTATGTTTTTAAAACTATTAGTATTTTTATAATTTATTTATTTTAAGGTTACAAGCAATAAAGTAAAATAAAATGGTGCATCATATATTGTTAATTTTTATGTTTTATACTTTCGAATATTCTTTTTGGTACTGAAGTACATACTCCATATTATAAAACAAGTATTGTCTTTTAAATAATCAAAATTGTTATTGCTTCTACTAATCCTATAATAATAGAATCAAAAGTTATCAAACACCTATTTCATAATGTCATACAGTCATCCAATTTGATAAAGCAGTCAATTAGTAATTATCCTAGAGTAACAAGAATAACTAAAATAGATATAACAATGGCAAATGTAACTGTATGTATCATAAGTACCTATATAATTATGATAATACAATGTTTGTCCTTTTACCTTAATTTCAATGTACTTATCAATGCAATAATTTTAACTGGATAAATAAGCTCTTACATATTAATGAACTCTTATTAATTAATTATTAAAAATGTTATTTATGTAATCAATTAGACCGCAATGTTTTATTACAACCTAAGTATTTTATTTTTAATGATTGTTATTTATATTCGGAAAGAACCAACATACCTAATAATTAAAATTATACATAATATATTTAAAGTAAAATTTCTTGGCTATTACAGCAACAATTATGATCAAAACAACAATTCCAAAAATTATAATATAAATCATTATTTTTATCACAAACGATTTTACAAATATTTGCAATAAAACGTTTAATTGAAAGATAGAATGATTTATTCAATTTTAGTTAGCCCAAGTAAATAAAGAATTTCTTGGCCACAACAAAAACAACTATGACAAATACAGCAGTACCAAAAATTATAATAATATAAACAAAAAATGAACTTGAGCTTGATTCGGATTATTAGAAATATTATTTTAATCTTTCAATATTAGAATGATATAAGGGTTAATCTCATGCGGAGTATATCTCTGCTCAAATAAAGATGCTTAAATAGCCAATTGAATAATATGAAGTTTTACTTATATTATACGGCATATAAAGTATGTACCTGCCAATTTTAGCGAAATTAAAAATACGTGTAGACCTCTGGCCCACCCGATATAAGTAGATATTATGTGAAATGTATAATTAAGTTCAAACAATAAAGCGTTTTAAAATGAACTTGACCATATAATCAACAATTAAGAGAAAAAAACAATGGCAATTATAATTATGGTATAAATGAAAACTGGAGTTGAGCTGGACTGGAGAATCATTATAAGTTCCGTTTTCGCGTTCACTCTCTGTCGTAAAGCAATCAAGTTCGTCAGGTCGATCTCCACAATCATTCATTCCATTGCATCGATTATTCATTGGGACACATTTTACATTTTTACATTTATATCCAAGAGAATCATATGGTGATAGATATGGTGATATAAATCGGCAATGATTTTCGCAGTCTTTTTCATCAGAGCCATCCGAACAGTCCCGATCATTATCACATTTGAAATTTGAATCAATGCAGTCTTTGTTATCACACTCAAAATTATAAGGACCGCATTTTGAAGTACCAATTGGTTTAGGTGTTGTAGTTGTGGTTTTTGGAATGCCATGATTGCACGTGGAATTGTTTTCTATACAATTTCTACAATTTTTTTCATCGCTTCCATCTCCACAGTCATTTACCAGATTACAGGTTTCATCATACTTTATACAGTTTCCATTTTTACATGTAAATAGAAGTGATGAAGGACAATTTGGACAATTCATTTCATCGGTCCCATCCTTACAATCATTTTCCCCGTCGCAGGTTTTATTCTTTGGTAAGCATATACCATTTCGGCATGTAAATTCATCAAGGGAACAATTACCACAATTGTATAAATCTGAACCATCTATGCAATTTTTATATTCGTTACACAATGCAAAGAGTGAAACGCATTTTCCATCTGATAAACACGAAAATTCCCTATTTCCGCAGTTTTTACATCCAAGTTCATCAAGGCCATTCGGACAATCTTTAACTCCATTACAAATCAATGTTGAGTCAAGGCACGTTATGTTATTCGCACTTCGACATCTCATCTCATTTGCATTACAAATTCCACAATTAAATTCATCAGAAAAATCAAAACAATCATTGTCATAATCACAGACGAAAAGTTTGCTAATGCATCTCTCATTTTTACATTTGAATTGTTCATTCTTGCATGGATCGCAATTAAATTCATCTGAGCCATCTTTGCAATCTTTGATTCCATTACAAAGTGATGTTTGATTGAGGCAAATGTCAGTGTTTGGACATCGAAAAAGACCTCCAACGCAAGTTGTACATCTTGTTTCATCTGACCGATCTCCACAATCATTAAAATTGTTGCAAACAAAAGTTGAATTAATACAATTCCCATTTTTACATTTAAATTCTTCTTGTTGGCATGGTGAACATCCAATTTCATCCGATCCGTCACCACAATCGTTCTCAAGATCACAAACAAATTGATGAAATATACATTTATTATTTTTGCAAAGATAATTTCCATGACATTTTCCACACTTCATTTCGTCTGATCCATCACCGCAATCATTTTTATAGTCACAGAGGGAAGAATTATTTATACATTTCAAGTTAACACATTCAAATTGATCTTCTTCACATGGAATTCTTGGTATCGTTGGTTGATATGATTTTCTAAAATATTTTTAATTAATGATAATTTAATGAAATGAAATAATGATTTCAAATTATATACCGATTTTTCATAAAATATATACAGCATTGTAACATTATAATTTATAATGCTACAATATAATATACTTAAGTATTAGACTATATACATATATAATTGAATAATATTATAGCATTAAAATAATTTTAAATTTTAGTAAAATGTTTTCTTTATTACTTGTAATTTCTATTTGAGATCCAGGGAAAGTAATTTCCCATAGAAGAATAAAAACTAATAAACTTTGAATTATTTGATGAGCAAAATGTTCTTGGCTCCAAAAGTGGCAAGCCACACAAAAAATCGTTGGGATATGCTACCAATCGGGTAAAAGCTTCTAGAATATAAATGTAAATAAATTTAATATTAAAATTTGTTCCATAGAAGAATACGTATTTATAAATGACAATTTTGGAATTTTATAATAATAATAATACGAGTTTACTTTTTCAAAGCAAAGGTCCCCACTCATAATTTTTATCACAAATATCATCTTTAATGTTTTCATATTCCCCGCAAATGATCCAATTTGAAATGTTTGGAATTTGGTAATCAAACAGTTTAGAAATTATTTCATTGCAGCCATGCCTACTTAATAATTTAATGTTCACTTTTTTAATTTCTTTTCTGTTAATCTTTGTCTCGTTCTTTTCCCACCCAAGTAATACCGCGTTAAGTTGATCTATAGATAAATATAATAAATTTTTGGTATTAATAATAATTTTACGGGTGAGCACATCGTGACCTCAAAGGCGTAGTATATTATAACAGTTAAATTAAGCTACTTATATAATAATGTATCGTTCCTTTCGAAATAAAGGATATTATTTAAGCTAGATTTATTGATATGCGAACGAATTTGTACCCTTTTTACGGTGACGCTGTATATAATACGCAGTATTTAATTATTAAAGAATGTATAAAATATATATTAAATAACATATTTAATCAATAATATTATTGCTTTCATACAGGTGATGATTCATTTTATTTATTATTTACCTGGTATAAAATGGTTTGATGCGATCCAAGTCATTAAAGGACGAAATACAAATTCATCATTGAATTCGATAATTGCAATGTCGTGAAGAGGAATGGAACTTGCGTTATACATTGGATGGATGTAAACTTTCTTTGGAGCTTTTACTTGTTTAAAAAGATTCAATTTTGAGAAATTCGAGGTTTTATGTGAAATTAGAATTTCCCGTGGATAATCATTTATAGTAATTTCAAAGTCGGAATCGTTTCTCCCATACAAACAATGTGCAGCGGCGAGGACCAACAAAGGAGTTAAAATCGTTCCGTCACAAACCCGAAAATTTTCGCCACTTTTTCGAAAATTAATTTGAGCAATAAATGGAAAATCATGATAATTTCCAAATGTAGAATTAGTGCTATTAAGTTGTATGCTATTCATTATTACTTATTTACAATAAAATAAGCACCAAATTTTTTTTATTGCGAGCTGAATATTATATTCGATTTGTATGACTTAAATACTAATATGTAGTGATAATAAATTAATAAAAAAATTAAAGGACATGACTTCTCTTTGAACGTTCATGTAAAGACTGATGGAACTAAAATGCCTGTTTAATTATATAAATTATATTTACACATTAAGTATTTCAATTTTGTTATCACTATCGATTTTTTAAATTCAATATATATATAAATATCTAGAAATAAATTTTTACGCTTGGTTAATAGAGATAACATTTATAAATTATAATTATAAGAACGATACATTAAATAAAATATGCAACATTGGGTATTAATTTTTTAATCATATTCAAATATTAATTTTTATTTATTATGAACTTTTCATCATCTTCAATTACCATATACAAGGTGGCCCCGAGTTAACGAGTTTTTTTAATATACGTTGCTATGAAAAAACTCAGATAACTCTGGGCCACCCGGTATCTTCAATGTTCCTTATAATTTCTTACACATTAAATCTCGTTTATGTTGCTTATTATTTTAATCTAGGAAAAATTTAACAGAGAGCTTACAAGTACATCGTTTTTTATTATTATTTGCAATTATAAATAACATGCTTTTAATGCTTTATTTCTAATCATAATCACTAACCATTAATCATTCATGTCATTTATAAATTTATCATATGTATTTATGAATTGATATATTTAGAACAAATTCATTAAACATTACCAAATATGAATTAAATTACATTATAATATAAATATTTAGTTAGATGATACATAATATACAGAGTGGGCCATAAGTATATTTCTTTTCTATACGATTGTTCATTTAAAAAAGAAAGATGCTTAAATACTCATGGCCCACCCTGTACATTGCCATTATTAATTAATAATTCTATGGATATTTTAACCTTAGACGTCGTGTTAATAAAATGTTTAAATTAAGAATTTCTTAGAACAACAATAAAAATATTGACAAACACAACAATACCAAAAATTAAAATAATATAAATAAAAAATGAACTTGAGCTTGATTCGCAATTTAAATTGGAAGTTCCATTTTCGCATTAATTTTCACCTTTACACTCAAATTCATCAGATTTATCTTGGCAATTATTTTGAGAATTACAGACCAAATTTGAATCAATGCATTTTCCATCTCTGCATTTAAATTCGTTTGGTTGGCATGGAAAACATCCAAATTCATTGGAACCATCATCGCAAATGTTAAAATTATTACATTTAAGGTTCATATCAATGCATTTGTAATTTTTACATTTAAATCCATCTTGGGTTCCAATTCGACAATAATTCTCCCAATTTAGTTCATCTGAACCATTAATACAATTTGGAACTCCATTACATTTGTTGAAGAATTGAATACAATCTTTATTAATGCATAGAAATTCATGGAATGGCAATCAATGGTAAGATTCTGCTTAATTGGCAAAGGTGTTGTTAATGTTTGAAATGTTCTATTGCAATCAAATTCATCTGATTGATCTTCGCAATTATTAACACCATTGCATCTATAACGCAATGGTACACATCTTCCAGTTTTACACTTATATCCCAAGACATAAGAATACCTACTAACATTAAATGGTAAATGATATTCGCAATGATCTTCGCAATTCATTTCATCTGAGCCATCCAAACAATTCAGTTGAAAATCACATCTTTATATCAAATCAAAATGATCACACTGGAATCGTAAAATGCCACAAGAATATGGAATTCTTGTAGCGGTTGTAATTGTTGGTGTTGCAGTTGATGTATTGCCATAAATACAATTGTAATCATTTTCTGTGCAATTTCTAAAATTTATATCATTACTCCCATCCCCGCAGTCATTTACAAAATTGCAGATTTGCAAGCAGTTGACGCAATTGCCATTTTTACATGAATATTGAGAATTCATTTCATTGATGCCATCTTGACAATCGTTTTCCCCATCGCAGATTTTATCCTTAGGTACTCAATTACCATTACGACATTTAAATTCTTCATGTGAACATTTTCCGTATTGATATTCATCAGAGAGCAACTTTTAATTCCATTACATATAAAATCCTTTAAAACGCAATGCTCATCTGATAAACATAATTAATGAAATTATGTTTTATTTATATTGTATATTGTGTTTACATATTATACATGTTTAATCATTTATTTAACAGGGGGCTGAGAATTCTGGACTTAGACACATGCCAGATTAGGAATTAACATTACGGATCGACATTCCAAATTTAGATGGCACTTGAACTAAAGAAAACATTTTTAAATAAGAAGGAATTTGTTCAACTCAGCCTTGAAGCTCTTTACATTATCGAAAGAAGAAAAATGAATTTATCATTTGTAGAATGGGAAGAAGAAAGGAAATTAAAAATGAGTGGAAATTTCATTCAAACGGGTTTTCCAATTAATTGCAAGAAAAAACAAAAAGTGACTCCAATTGAAACTGTTTTTGTTGTTCCAAATCAAGCTTCACCTGTTAATGACATTCCAGACAGAATAGGCTACAAAAAAGTGAGATGTGTTGAAGATTTTCCAGTTGCCAAATATTTTAAAATTGATTTGACTGAAGAAGAGAAAAAGATCATGAGACAATTCGCTGCGAAGAAAACTAAAAAGTTTCAAATGATACGAGCGATTGATCTTAATAGTTTTCCACTGTTAAAACAACTTAAAGTATTCCAATTTAATTATTATACATTTTTTGGCTCTGGGATGGATAATAAGTAAGCAATGATAGATGCTGCTAAAGACTTCCTTAAAATGCTTCAACTCAACCTGAGCAACAAGGAGATTGAAGGAAATGAAATGGATATGGTGACCGATGAAGAAGTAAAATCAATGCAAAGAGAATTTGATCAAAATCAGCGAATTCCGTCGAATCAAATCATTTACTAACATATCCATCTACAAATATTAACATATATTATAATATAGTATGCTGGAAAGTAAGAAGTTCCGTTTGTTACGTACAAAGAGCGTGTCAGTCAAATGGCTCAAATGCCGTTAGCAACACTGCATTATTAAGGCGAATGAAGCTCAACTCCAGAAATATTTAAAATATTGCATGATTTTCTTGGTGCTTTTCATCTGTGTGACTATTTTTTATAAAAAATATTTGAATTGTTTTAACTAAAAGATTAAAATCATATGGGTGATTTTTAATTTTGTTTATATTTAATACATATCAAGCTCTTGAATTGTGAAAATATATAATGTTTATAATACGAGTATATTATGTTATAAATGTAGTGTGCTGGTGCTGGTATACACAATATATAGTATTTACTCTGTGTAGAGTAATTTATGCCTCAATCCTCAATAAACCTGGTTCTATAATAATAAAAATAAACTAGTCGTACAAACATACTTATTACTATCATATATTTGTAATACTTTCTACTATTCTACGATACAAAAATACATAGGTACATAATTTGTAGATGTGAGACTGGAATTCCATGAGTATAGGATATGTAGGCGTGTGTACCGTAGTAGCTAGTAGCATATACATATGTAGTACTATAATATATTGTATCAAGTATCTATAAAAGTTTTTGAGTGCGGAAATGGAGTGATTAGGGCAAGTGGTCAACTTTCCCCATTTCTCTCCACCTCTCACACGGCTAATGAACAGAGGGAGAAAACAGTTCATCTTACCAAAAGACTCTCCACTAACCAATCTCCCCCCTTCATTTATTATATTCACTCCTTTACCCAAAAACTCCCTTTCTTTTATCCATACCTATACCATATAAATATAATAAATAGTATAAGCATGTCCTTTTGGACAAAATAAGGACATAATATGTCCTTTTGTTAAAGTTATATTAAAGTTGGCTTAAGGTTAAGGTTACATTTAAAAACCATTCACAAAGAAAAATTGAGTATGGTAAAATAGTAATTGAACAATCTCCCGGGCTCAGTTAGTTAATGTTGATCTGTAGTTTCATATTTATAAAGTATTTCTTATGTACATTTACTAAATGTTGATATTCAAACTCATGCATTTTGTATTTCCTCGAGTTTTTTTGAATGATTAGTGGATAAATGTGGAAGTTGGAAAGATTCAATGGATTCAATTTAGTCTCAACGACCCTACAGGGAAATTCCTATCTTTCTATTAAATCCATTCTTTATTTCCCTCAAGTTATGCACAAGTCCATGTATCGTATTTCCACTCCAAATAACCATACAATTCGTAGTTTCATTAGGTCACATAAAATATATGAAATATTTAAAAGTTTCACTCATCATATTAAAGAAGCTGTAATGCGTATTCAAAGTAGATAGTTAGAAAAATGAAATTGAATCCATGAACTTCAAAGAGACATTTAAAGGATGAAAACGGGTTTTTAAATAATTTAATTTATTTTGAACCGAGCAACTGCCGAGATTAAACGTCTGGGAAGAAGAAAGTGTAAGGAAAGTAATGCGCCCATTTCATACACTCCGACACGCTTAGAGACACAGTTTAGAAAAATGAACTTGTCTCCTTAACACCTTATTTATTTCCTTCAACGTGACTCTCCCCAACAGAGTTCCTAAACTTGGGCCTTTTCTTATACACGTGGTCCATAGGGAAGTTCACTACAGCTCCAAAGACACGAAGTTTTAATACTTTTAAAACACACATTTGGTTTTACATTTGCAATAAGTTTGAAAAGCTCAACTCCCGTTCCAAAAACCTCACGTATTTCATTAAACGCTTTGTTCTTTCTTTGACTTTCGCTAAATTTCTTCTTTTTCAAAAATATAATCGAAAATACAATTGTAATTTCGATTACTTTATTAGAATTTAAATTGTTATGATTTATGCATAATACCAATGATTTAACTTGGCCAATAAAAAATTAAAATACGATGGTAAAATAAATATTAGTAAATCTAAATGTCGCCCTTGGCAATAATTGATTAATAACGAAATTAAAACCGAGGAAGATTTGAAAATGAATATCCAAAAATTTATTCAATTCATCATTTTTCATATTTTCATATTATTTATAGGAATTGTATAAAAAAAGAAGTTTCTATAAGTTTATTATCAATGATCAATGTATCAATGATATCTGTCAATGGAGAAGAAAGATCTAAACGGAAGTTGGCCTTGGGCATTTGTAAAATATTGAAAGTAATAGAATAAAAGCTCCATATTTTGATAGATTCGAACCGGGAGTTTGGTCTCGTTCAAATATTGAAAGAGAGATGAAAGTGATGAATTTATTACATCGCCCTCGAAGGGTATTTAGGTGATGATAAAAGCCCTTCTCTTCCCCTTTAATGGAAGAACTGAAGAAACCTTTTACTTCCCCTTAAAATAAATCCCCATTCAATAAAACAACCTTCTCCTTATTACTTTTTCATATCTCAACCCTTCACGCGATCCATTCTCGCTTTACTCATTTTCTTAAGCTCATCTTTCCGAATCTTCGGATATACTTTTATATTACAATTTATTGTAATTTCCCCAACAGAATTTGACTTTTATGATCATGGGACTTTTTAATGATCAACATTTTAATATTACAATATTACACTAAACGATTCTATGACGATTCTGTCCCAGTAACTCAGTATCGGACAATTCAGTCCCAGTTAGTAAGTCCCAAGATATTGATGCCTAAGCTACTCATACCCGCGACACATCATACATAGCTTAATCAGTCCCACGAAAATTTTGTCCTCAACTACTCACTCCCACGAAAATTCACCAGTTTCAATATTTATGGTAAATTAAGATTATATTATATGTACCAGCAATCGACCTGTCTCCCGACGGGTTTGTAACTTCTATCCATAAAAAACAATTAAATGATATCTACTCTACAGTAAGGGTACGATATCTGTCCCATGGTCACCTTTTAAAACCATGAGCCTCGGACACATTTTAGACCTAGGCTCGAGTATTTTTTTTTAAAAAAATCATAAATCATTTCCCATAATGAATTTCTGAATTTGGTATAACATATTGTTTAAATTCTACATAAGTTGAGTTTAAGCTTGTTTTAAAGAATTTTTGTATAATTCGCCATATGCATTGCATAAAGTGGAAAAGCAACATCTTTGTTTAAATTCCGGGAAATCTTTTTAGTCTGTCATAATCGATTTAGGATTTAAATTTTTATTGTAATTCTTCATTTTTACTAGGTATGTATTAGTGAGTAAACAAGTGGCAAATCCCATTTGTAATCCAATTTAATTTGTACATATATGTACAGATAGGTATGAGTTGTAATGGGACTGTACAACTTGGTGGTGAATATTAACTGCGACAGAATAACTGATGACTGAATTGTAGTGGGACTGAAATGCTTTGGGTATGAATAACTTAGGTAATAATATTTTGGGACTGATTAGCTGGGGTTAAGTTGTCGGTACTTAGTACCCGGTACTGAGTTGTCGGTTAACCACACTAAACACAATGCTTTATTTGTATAAACAATAGACTAATAACTAAAAAAAATATAAAATGATAAAATTTCTAAGGTTTCTTTATCGAAGTTTATTTATTTATTCAATGGCTTATAATTTTTCAATTAAATGAGATTCGGATCAAAAATCTAAAGTGATATTTAAAATTGTGATATTAGCTATTGGGATTTCTTTAGTTTGTGAACCAAATGATGAAGGAAATGAAGAAATCTACTTCCCAAACTCCAATGGAAAATGGAAAACCTGAAAGAATCGAAGAGAAATTGAAAATTAATGAAAGCAATCATTTTAAATACGATCACGATTATCCTTATCCACCTTAAAATTTGGATGACATATTAAGAATGATTAAACAGAAAAGAGTGCTAGGCGAATGTTACATCATTAGAATTGACATGGGAATTTAATCGGAATATTTTGAATTTCTTGAGTACCACAATTGCGATTCGGGATGTTTCTGCGATCCGAAGAGAATTTCACATCCTAAGCCATACAAGAAATTTCACATACAAGAAGCGACGGAGTTGAAGTTCATACGCGTCTTGTGGAACAAACAATGAAGAAATAAAGTGGGAAAAGAAATTGGCAATTTTGCTTGAATCGAGTATTGAACTTCCCGATTTAAAGAAATAGTATGGCATTACTAATGATTATTATTTTACTGATATTTAATAACGTATTATGTATTTCATGAATGGAAATACAGAATTATAAATATTTCCTGTTCATTTTATTAAGTTTGCATAATTTGAATGAAGATTTTTTTATTTTCAGCCATGAAATTAGAAGTCGAACTTTAAATGGGCAAAAATTACAACCAATTCTTAAAGTCGCTTGTTGGCATCGACCTTTACTTACAGAAGACAAATGTCCCGGCCACACTCTTGCAGCTATTGAATACGCAAAAGATCAACTTTTAGAAAAACCACAAGGCATCGAGAAACCAGAGGAAATCCATAAAGATTTTAGAAAAATTTGTAATGCTGGATTGTATTGTTCGAAATCATTTGATGAAAAATGCAGACAAATGAGAGCAAAGACGCAAATTGGATACTCACCGATGCGCATGCGGATGGAGGGAAAACTCAAAATTTCGTTACGCAAACTCTAACCATAACCATTACTTTCTTTTTCGCACGTGTCATTTTTAATTAAATTAATTTAACTAATGTGATTTTTAGTGAAACTAATAATAAGTGAATGATTTGAAATTGAATAATTCAATTCCCGAGATTAGAATTCTTCATTTCCATTTTTAATTGGCCAATTAGGAATTAGAAGTTGTTTGTATCTTTCGGCCCACTTGGCCCAAATCTTGATTCATTTAAATTTCTTTTAAAGTTGGGACGTCGTTTGGAGCCTTTTGGAAGTGAGGGTGAGGGATGGAGATTTGGAATGGGTGGCGTTGGCGGGAAAATCAATATTCCTTTGGAATCCTCCTAAGTGTTTAAAGTATTAGGTTGCGTCTTCACAATGAATTGTTATTTAAATCTCTCCGTGTCAGTTGAGACAAAAGGGTGGATTTCGCCCCTGACTCACAAAGACCCCAAATTTCTTCTCTTCGGACAAAATGTATTTTTCAAATTCCTCTTCCTATCAATGAATTTATCTTTCAAATGTAAGAAAAGAAATACGGACAGAGTTTCCTCTCACATTCAAAGTGGAAGAAGAAGGGAGGAATTTACACTTGTGTAAATACTCCACTTTCACTTCAGCTCCATTTTCTCCACATTTTTATTTTAAAACCTTTTAACTCCATTTACAATTTCTCATACTCAAACAAACTACTCTCCAAATTTAAATAATGGTCGAAATGTTTTTTCCTATTATAGTCATATCGCATGCTTTAGACTCAAAAGCGATTTTCTGAATTTAATTTTTTGAATTGAAAAACTTTATCTGATTACTGATAAAACTCTCAATTTATATTCATATTCTCACCAGTTGATATTGGTTTTCTGTAATCAATAAGAGTTATCAGATAACTCTTCATTGATAAAACGATTAAACACTTTAATTTTTTTGTTAATATTATCATTTGACTCTGACTTCATCGAATAATTTATTCATTCTCTTGCTACCAAAATGGAAGATTCTATTAATGGTAATTTAAAATTCATAATTACAATGTTGTTCATTTATATAAATATATTTTGTTATATTAATTAATTTTATATATTTTAGGGTATAAAAGTAATTTATGCTATAATATATAATACATTTGTTAAAATTTTTTATTAAACCTAATAGATAAAATTCATAAATGGGCTGCAATTATAGCAAAATATCATTATAATCAAAGCGATGTTTATATATTTTACTTGAATTTAAATTTACTTATGAAATATGAAGAGAATATAAAGATCAAGTTGTCGCATATTACAAAGCCATTGAGTCGTGGAGAAACAAATATAACAATGTCCTTTATAACAATATTGAGAAAATTGGGTTAGAATTCTGCGGCTAATGAAATTTTTAAAGTTTCTGTTCTTAAAACCATTATTGATTACTCATATTGGATTATTTGGGTACAATATATTCGTAAATAAGAAGTTAATAAATTGTCTAAAATTAAATAATATTTTCTTCATATTGAATACATATACCAATACGTTACCAATACATAATACGTTAAAGACGTTCGTTCTCTATTTGAAGGTCAGTGTAGGTGTGAAGTTGATCCGAAAAGTTAAGATTAAATTGCAAGACTTGACTGTTCATTGTATGGTAAATTGTAAAGGAGGATTCTTATCGATCTCGACTCAAAGTAGTTGAAATATGTATACGAGTATTATATCAATGGGAATTCTTGTGAGAGACTTCAAACTTTTCCCATTCACTTATAGCTTAAGGCAAAATGAACTTTCTCGCACAAAAAGGCTCAAATGCAATAAGAGATGTGAAACTTTTTTATCAACTACATTTAACACTAACTTTAACTAACTTCAATTCTTTCTCTCCTACAAGCCATCCAGTAAATCCTTTTCATTTTCTTTTATATAGTTGCTTAATTATTAAAACAATAAATAATATACTCAATAAAGTCTATAATACATATTTTATTTTTTGAGTGTGAAAAGAATAATAATGGTATATATGGTAAGTAAGGTACAGAGAAAGACGCATGTTTGGAATATCAAGAATTTATTTACACATTTATCACATATTCGCTTCACAATTTCAAATTTTCAAATTCAACCATATTGATTAACTTTTCCCTTTATACATTTTATTCATAGTAATATTTAAAGTATTTACATTCTAAATAGAAAATCGTATTTTAATTCATTTACATTAGTTGCTAAAAACTTCACGATTTTTTTTATTGTTTTACATTATTAATATTTTATTTAAGATTCTCAGTCAGACCAGATTAATTTAACCACGATTAAATATTTATACAAATGTTTAACTTAATACTGAATAATTTATAAAATAAATGAATTTAATTTTATTCATACATACTCACTATAATAGCATCCAAGGTTTATATTTTTAAAATGAAGGAGCAGGAGTTTTATTAATTATAAGTTTAGGGATTTATCAACGACGATAATAACATAATTTAAAAAAGGCTGTGAAGGTAATTATAAAGTCGTTTGCATTATTAACGTGCCGAACGGAATATGAAATAGGGAATTTGTAGAGGGAAGGTTTCTTAACGACGAACTTTGTTTTAATTCTCCAATTTGGTTGGCGTTCTTTGGGTTCAACACCGTTGGTTGGGCGGAAGCCTCAGCGGTTGGATTAAAAGATTTAGGAAATGCAATTTATATTTTAATTAAATCCCGCAACACATTACACACCCCACTTACCATTCAACACTACACACAAGGGGAACCACCACCTATACAAATTAATTAAACCCGAATTCACAAAAGCCCAAATGAGAATTCCCGCTTTCATTTTCCCTAAATTCAAACAACAATATTTATTCGAACCATTTTCCCATGAAATTCCTAATCATTTTATAACTTATGCATTTTAATCCCCAAACTCCCATGAATAATTACAATGGATTTAAGATACCCAACTCAACACATTTTGGAATAACCCCTTATACCCAACAAAAAACAAAACTAACAATATACTCACAATACTTCTTATAAATTCTTAAATCACGTATTGTATACATAAATCTAATGTATTTACATTTTAAATACTAAATTACAAACGAACAATTCTAACAAAAATTCGGAGTAATTGAAATAAATTATATTACAAATACACGTTAATAATTTATACTTTAAATAAACTTGATACTTTACCCCCATATGTCCGAAAATGCCACGATCTATTTACTACTATAATGTATGCCTAAGCATACTTATTAGTATTTATATATTTACATGTACCTATGTATGTTTTTTAAAGTGTATATGCTGATGTCATATCCGTATTTTGGATATTTGATATTCTAGAAATATTTGTTTATACATTTTAGCATTAAATTTAGTATTTAATATTATTGTGTATGTATGTATAGTAGTATTTATTATATATAGTACAATATTGTATGTATTATAAATTTTAATCGTAAAGTTGTGAATACTGTTTTGTCGTAATGATGAATTTCGTTGTCTTGTTCCATAAAGACACGAGATTGAATGAGGAAATTAATGAATTTCTAAAGTTCCTATTCTAATTAAACTCATTGCAAAGGAATAATTAAAACTTTATTCCTTCCCGCTACTCAAATCCTTTTCAATTAACGCTTCTAAAGAGTCAGTCAACAATGTTTAATCCTATACCAAAATCTATCTATCCAATTCACTCCATATATTAAATAAAGATTGTATTGTCTATTTGTATTATATTGTAGTAGTTAAATATCCTATACCATATATCATAATCACCACTTAACAATTATTATAAATATAGCCATCATATTTAAACATTAATTGGATTAGAATTAATTAACACCAATAAATCAACATTTCAAACACCCAACTTCAACTTTAATATAACATTTAAGAATTTTTCCATATAATACATAATATTTATAATACTTATTACACGGCCTGCGTAATAATATAATATATAATAATATTAACCTCTTAAGTATTAAGTAATATGACTTTTACAATATTCATTATATACCATATATGGTAAGCTTATACCTATTATGTAAGTATAACATGCATAATAGTCATAATACAGTCATAATTATACACACTTATAGAGTATAATTATTTTTACATTTTGTATACAATCCCATATTTTTAATTGAATAAAAATATTTTTAAAATAAAATTTTTCTTTTGTAAAATAATGAATAATTAATTTTAACAATAATTAATATCGAAATGAATATGGATTGTAACGTCTGATTTAAAAGAATATTGAGATGAAAAGGGATGTGAAATTGGTTGTATAAGCCGAATATTAAAATTTGAAATTTTGCAAAAAAGGATGAATAGAAGGGGAATTTGAATGGCGAGATTTGTGAATTGAATGGGATTTCTCTTCCATTCACCCAAATTGAATGGGAGAGTCTCAAAGGGAACTGACTCGCAAGTTAATTACATTCAAAGATTTCGTAAATCTGTTAAATAATTTTAAACCCTCACCTTCTGATCCTGCAAAGTTCTTTCATCCAAATCTAATTTCTCTCTATAACAAACTTAAATCTTTTAAACCTTCAAAAATATATTATGGTTTCTTACGATATAATCATATAATCTATTATGTATATACAATATATTATAAACCCATACACCAAAAGTAAAAGCCGTAAAATGTAATAAATCATACAATGGGTGTGTGGTTGTGATGAAACGAAAGCTCGTCAGGAATTGAAGAATATCTCATCGGCAGTTCTTTCAAACTACTTCCCGCAACAAATTCACTTTCATTGGCCGGCGGGCATTTGACACACCGCCGGACAAAAAGGATGAAACCGAAAACCCCGAAAAAGCTCAAACTGAGGGAAAAGAACATCATAGACTTTGAACTTTCACTTCCGGACCCGAAGCCACCGGACGAGTTAATTAACCTCGTTTGATCATTGGAGTCAATGACGACCTCAGAGGAGGAATAAGTATTGTGGGAATTGGTTCCCTTGGAATCAAAAACCTCCCCGTTGGTCTTCCCTTTAGGCTTAGGAGTTGTGCTGGTGACTAAATGCTGTTCATGCAAATTTTCCCTCTGGAATTCCGACACTTGAGCGGGGAATTTTAAAGTGAGGGCCGACGGTGAAGATTCGAGGGAATTTTCAGAAATCCTTCGGACCATTGGCATTGCACGTGGAGTTTTAACTGTAGAAGAGGGAGGTGAAGTTCCAATGACGATTTTATGATGATTGAGGTTCAAGTCGGGGGAATTGGGCCCGAGGGCAGCATTTAAATTTTGACGATTTAAGCCCGCAATTTTTAAATTTTTCCCTCTGGGGGCTTTTTTGTGTTGTGTTTGGATTGGTGTTGGCTTTGGATTGACTGGCACTTCTTTTGACATTTCTGAAGAATGTGAAGTGCTAATTGATGCGTTTTGTTGTAAATTTGAATTTTCATTTGATTGACTGATTTCGTTTGATTCATTTGGCGGAATTTTGATTTGGGCTTTAAGTCTATTGTTTGTTGGCACATCAAATTCGTTACTTGTATTGTTGGGTGGTTTTTGAAGATTTGGCCATGTTGAAGAATTTAAATTTCGCGATGTTGGGAAATTTGGTGGTGGTGAAGGGTTTAAATTTGGCGGTAGTGAAGGGTTTAAATTTGGCTGTGCAGATTTAGAAGTTGTGAGCGACATTGAATGACTTGGAATTGGTTGTGGTGTTGAAAAATTTGAAATTGGCGGTGAGATTGTCACGTGTGTGTCAAATTGAGTCAAATTAAATAAAGTGGTTGAGGTTTGTGGAGTGATGGGTGAAAGCATGTCGGCGTCTCTGGGAGGTAAAAACACAGTTTCGTCACTTTGTAACCGAATGAAGAACGCGAGCCGCCCAGCATTTTCTTCTTCCCCATTAGGAATTCCACGCTCGTTGGGTTGAAATCGTAAAGGGGCGCCCCTGGGATTTCCCATATAAAAAGAATAATTCCGCCCGCCCATCGTAATCTGCAGGGAGTAAAAATAGTCGACGGTTTGAAATTCCCGCAAACTATTTCCCCTCCACACGTTTTCCACCCTCGTCAATCCCCCCGACCTCCCACCCAAATCAACAAATAAATCCAACAGCCTTCCATAAGCAATCAAAAGAACCGTCGCGTTGGAATCAGCCAAATAAACCGCGTTGAGCACCGACCTTGATTTATCCCTCCATAAATCCCCGTCCTTGAAAGCCACATTGAGGGTGACGGTCGAGGGGAGCAAATTGATTGAGGAAGAAGCAGGGGAAAATTTTAAAATGTTCAGCTCGTTCCCGCCCTTGGCCTCCACCGGGCACAAAATGTACAGGGAAGTCTCGAGCTCAGGTGGAGGATTTTCCGGAGCGACTGAGCGGCAGGGACGTGTTGTGAGGATTTTGAGAGATTTCTTGCTCAACGTTACATTTGGCATTTTGATCCATTCGTTGGAAAGGAGGGAAAATTTCCATAGGTGGGCGAATTGTCGGAGGAGCGGAGTTTGAGGAGAAAGTTGAAAACCAAGGAGACCATCTGAACCACACCAGAACGAAGAACTTTCCTCGAACTTTGGGCAGAAATTGAGAGTGGAGTTGGGGTTGGAAGGGACACAGGCGTCGCAGCAGATGTACGCCGTCCAAACTCCTTCCTTCGTTTCATAAGTCCAAACCACGCTTTCTTCACTCATACCACGATGCTCACCAATCTGGAATTTATTCAAATTTTTCTTCATTTTAATATTGCAAAAAGTCAGGTTTATTTAATATAACTAAAAAGTGCCAAGTATTTTGAATTTTGGAAATTTAATTATGGAATTTCTTTTGTAAATTTCGATTTTGAATTTTCATGAATTTCGTTTTTTGAATTTTCATGAATTTCGTTTTTCAAATTTTCATGAATTTCGCCTTTTGAATTTTAAACCTTTTCATGAATTTATTGAAAAATTAAATTTTTTAAATGTAATATTAAAAGTTTAGGTCATCTTTAATAAACAAAGGTAAATATTGATAAAAGATTGAAAAGAAGGCCGAAAGAGCAGAGATAAGTTTTTCTAACGCAGGGAATAAAATATAATTTTACGCATATGAGCAAAGTTTCCAAAACATTATCGTCTTTGACTTTCTAAGAACTTTGTGAAGAGATATAAGCGAGAGGAACACAATCGTTTTTGCGGATGTAAGGTGAAAAGTTTGCGGAGAAGTTTTAGGACAAAATGTAAAGAGCGACTCACGGGTTTTTTTCCACCGGAGGTTAAAGGGAAAGCAGCGATAGAAGTGGAGAGACCGCAGAGCAACGAGGAATTGATGTTTTCAGGCCAAGAAGATGAAATGGGGGATGAGAAGTGAGCGTGAGTTTTGGGGTCAAACACGAGACGCCACGAGCCAAGTTCTTCATCAAGAGTCCAAAGGTCGCTTAAGGGACCCAAACTTGAGTTTTCGACCCCGCCAAACATCCACCAAGGAGATCCACTACCAGAATGCCAAAATGATGGAAAATTTCGAGGAGAAGGAAATTCTCCGTTTAATCCATCAACTTCTTCAACTTCCCATTCTGAAAAAGAAAACAAAGTTTTAAATTTAAATTTACCACCGAAATTGAACTACAATAATTGTGTAAAGTTTAATGTAGTTCAACTAACAAATGTAAATTAAATTAATTATCTTGTAAATTAAGCAAAAATTTCAATTTTCAATTGGTCATTTTAAATTTCCCGCGATATTAAATTTTCTTTTGATATTAGAAATTTTGAGAAGGAGATTAATAAGTTTCATGTTCAATAGCCATGCTAATGATGCCCTAATTAGGAGTTATAACATGGATCTAAAGGGAGTTTTGTAATGGATGAGGAAATTCTTTCAACTTTCCATTCCACTTCCTTCCATGGTGACATTTGAAAGTGTAATTAAGAGCGGGCAATTAAACCGAGGGATCACATGACAATGCGACTCATGTTCAAAAACCCCAATAATTCATAGATACATATGGATCATATGGACCTATATTATAGGATGAAATGTAAAGGGAAAGCCATATTAATTACCCCCATTAATTTAATTGCGAGTTCAAAGGCGCCTTCGATTTCCAATCCCTTATGCCTTTTTCATATTTCAAATTTCCTATATTAAAATTTACAATTATTACATAATTACATTTTACGCATCAATTTCACACTTGGAACTTTATATTGAAATAAAATAAAGATTTCGGAAATTCTGTAAAATCATTTTCTGTAAATTATAAAATGATATAAAGATAATATGCATGAAAATTCTAATGTATATTTATTCAGTTTTTAGATAAAAATAAAAAAGTTGGTCAAAACCTTCATTTGAATCGAATAATTTATTGAGTAAAACGCTGATGGAAAATTTCCAACAAAGTTTCCCATTCAATTCTTGAAAGTAGTAAATCATTATGATGAATTTCTTCTTCTACCTTTTCCGTCCCAAATTATTAATTTGAATATTTTCTCTTCAATTTGAGAAGGAGAAAGTTGGGAATTTTCAATTCAGTTTCAGAGAACAAAGAAAATGTTTGAAAAAGGAATAAAATATTAAGTTCCATTTATAAAAAGGTCCATTAAAAAGAGAATTTCTATGAAAGTATGATGAAATAAAATTATCCAGCGTGGCCCTCTTTAATTCACCTCTATTATTAAAGGAGACACAAAGGGAGCTGAAAGAATTCACCCAATTTATTTAATTACATCCATTACATTAATTACCCCAATTGTCATTAAATATTAATACACAGTCAGGTTCATTTCTTGCCAATTTACTTAACATTTCACTATAAAATTCCTTTTACATACATTAAACCTAATTTGAAATTCTAAAATTTTGCAGTATTTAGTGAATCGTTATTTCATTATTAAATATTTATAAAATAATCATAATTATTATTATTAAATTAATTTTTCCTATTAAAGTTTAATGTTAAAATGATGATTATAATTTAAGATAATAAATTTAATATTACATCATAAATTATGACCATAATTTTAAGTTATAAATCCTAACTATGTGAAAAGGTTTATGAAGTAAAGGGCGCAAAGAGATCTAAATTTCGTTTGACGAAACATGAAGTCTTTAACGAATTGTTCATAATTCATTGTCGAGACGGAGTATATGGACTTATGGTGTAGTTAAAAGGTGAAATAAGGGAAGTTTCGAGGAGTTTGAAGAAACTTTGAAAGTTGTTGAGGAAAATCTCTTTATGGCGCCTGGTGGCTCCGACCATCCCAGACACCAAAACTTTCCCCTCTTATCTTCACAAGCATTAGTTAACCTCAGCTCTCAAACTCAGCACAAAGATCCCTGGCGTATAATAATCCCAAGATTTCTACATAATCTTTTTATTAATCCACTCAACTCTTAATCTCATTTCAACGCGTATTAACTCCCTATCTTTCCTGTACTTGTTGACTCGTTAAGATCAACTACAACTAAATAATGCGACAGAATTTGTCTTTTGATTAATATTCAAAAATCTCAATTTTAATATAATTATTCCAATATTAATCTTAACATTATTTACCAAATTTCTTACCATTATAGATGCAACTAACTACTATATCATTTTCCAACTACTTATAATAATTATTACTCTAATTGTGTAATCTGTAAATTAAATATTGAATTAAAAATTAGAAATTTTTGAGAAAAGAGTGAATCTTTTAACAGAGAATCTTTTTTATTAAATGGTTTTAATTTTGGAGAATTAATGTTCCATAAAAAGATTTAATATTGAAAAGGCGTGGTTTTGAAGTGGGAAGTTTGATCTGTTTTTAAAAGCGTTTTAAATGGATCATAAAATTATTTTGTGGGTGAATAAAGAACCGTCCGCCTCCACAATAAGATATTAATGGGAGTTGGCGGAGAGCTTGGATTTAATTACTTTTCCCTTTCCGTCTCCTTCAAAGGATGTTTACTCAGAGCAAAGAGAAATTTCCCCGGGAGAGGAGGAAACAAAGGATTAAAATTTCTTATGCGTTCTAACGGCGGACATTGAAGCTTCTCTACTTATTCATAAGAGGCTTAAACAAATGAACACTTTGCTTCAAACTTTACATTTTACAAACTCATAACACTACCGGAAGGATTTCCATTATTTTATTAATTTATTTATGGACCTTCAAATGGAAAACTTAATGCGAAGCTTCAAGTTTAAAATTTTCTCGCTGCAAGAAATTTTCAAAATTTTCCTTAAATTCTTCATGTTTTATTACATTAATTTTGGTCCGTAGAACAATTTATTAATATTTAACCATTTTCTTGCTAATTTCACTCTTGCATTTTCTCTTTTGTATTTTCAGCATATTACTGCCTTGTTGAATTTTTTATAATCCTATTTATACATTTTATATACAGCGCGTTTTTTAACCAGAGTTAATTTGAAAAAAATGGTCTGGCCACTTAATAATGAAATATGAATGGTATAAGAATGAAGTTTATGAGTTTGTGAGAGCTATAGTCCAAAACCCATCGATTTGCTGTCAATGGATGTTGTGAACAACTTGGTTCGTTTGTAATTCTGTTGTTCATTGAAGCGTGTACATTCCTCAACTGTATGATTTTCCTATCTCCGCTCCGGTTCCCTTCAGCGACTCTCCATTGGAGGAGAAGAAGGGAATTATGCCGCCGAATTAACCGCGGAAAGTCAGACGAGGATGAAAATCCGCAAATTGCCTTCTTCCGCCCCTGCCTTTTGATTGATAGCTCCAGACGAGGGGTTGTGTAAGATGATAACGGATGTGTCCCGAGGCAAAATACAACATTACTTCAATCACCATACATTATCAACATAAAACACAATTTTATATGCCTTTTATTATCTAATATTATTCAGCCTGGAAGCGAAATTCAAATTTTCCATTCTCCATATCAATATCATATATACCGCCGGAAATTTTAATAATTTAAATTATACATTCATCTTACATGACGTATGCAAGATGTAATAAAGTACACATACCTTACATATACAGATAAGTATAAGTATTTAATATATTTATTTAAAATTAAAATTAAAGTAGCAAATAAGAGGTAAAAATAATATTAATTTAAATAATTTCATATTTAGCTAGTCTGGAATTTGTATATTTTTTCATATTAATATTTCATGTAATGTATGTATATAAAAATAAAAATATGCATATAAATATAATATATATAAGTATAAGTATGGATGTGTGTGACATGGATAAGTTGGGATTATTTTCATGAATGTTTTAAAAGGTCAAAAGTGTTTAAGTGGAAGGAGAAAGTTTTAAATTTCGAAGGTTGGGCAAAGTGAGATGGATGGAAAATGAAATTGTAAATGCAAGGAGAAAAACTGTTTTTCCTCATTCTCCCGAACTTTGTCGTTTAACATTGAGTGGGGATGTCGTGTGCACATCTGCTCTTCCTTTTTTTAATCCCCAACTCCTTCCCAACCAGAGAAACGATCGAGAAAGTTGGGCAGAAATGACATTTTGACACTTTTCTGTTTTACATCTTCTAATCCACAGAGACAAAACATATTTACCATATTTTATTTAATATTTACTTACATTCTTCCATTCAACTTATGCTTTTAGATAAATCAAATCAGGTCAGGATAAATTAACCAAAGGTTATGTCTTGTGTCAACTTAACTTACAGTTGAGTAATGCATGTTTAATTTGTTATATTAACCATACTTTACTTAATATAGAGAATATATAAATAGTATAATATTGCACATTCAAGTAAAATTTAGATATGCAGGTATAGTTAAATATTAGTTAAGTTTTATACTTTAATAAGTCCTTTTTATTAAATTTGATCTTCAAATAAAAGTACTATTTTTGTATTTCTGGCACGTTCAGGGGAAACATTTTTGGTTTAGGAAGAACACGAGTATAAATATAAGTTCTGTTGGGGATGAAATTGAGGAAGATCGGAGAGAATGAAATATGAAAGCGATCTCCTTTTGATTCATTGTGAGATTGATGGGGAAAGTAATTAAGTGAGGGAGGAGGGGGGTAATTAAATTACTTTTATTGCTTCTCCTTCCAATTGAGAGATTCCGAAGAATCTTTCTCCCTAGACGACGGGGATTCAACTCTCAGTGGGATATTCATTCTCACGTACACCAAGGCACGTAGGAAGTAAAATCCTTCTTGGGATATATGTTATTCACATGTATTTACACTTGTAGGGAATAAGGATATATTGGATATTATATGAAGGGTGAGTGGATGTAGCTATACAAATACAAGGGTACAGGATCATGTGTAAAAGCATACATTTTCCTCATGGGAAACACGAGCCCCTCATTTAATTAAGGGGAAAACTCTCAAACACTTTTACGCCTCTACCCAACAACAGTAAAACTTAAGTTCGGTCGCAGATAATTCCAACACTTTTCGCACATTAGGGAGACGGTTGTGGGAAAACGAAGATTAATTGTACTTTAACTTGGAACAACCTTTCAAAACTTTAACTACAATTTATCCCACATGGTAATTAAACTTACAGAAAAGCGGCAAATTTTGAATTTCCTGAAATTAAGTTTAGAATTATTTACTTTTAAATTATTTGGAGAAGTTTCTATTCAAGATTATATATTACATACATATTAGTACACAATATATATTATACCGTATAAGTTTTATTTTGTATAGAATATATATTCTATTATAATCTTGAGTTTTCTTGAGCTTAAAAGAACATATTGAGATTTTTACTAACGATAAGATTTTTAGATTTTGGAGGGTTTTTTGAGCTTTTATGTAGGATTGAAGAATGAAATATCAATATTGAATTATTGTTGAAAGTTTAAATCTAATGGGAATTGCGGTTTAGGATCTGTGTGAAAGCGGTTGGAGGGAGAGATGCGTAAAGGATTGGGAATCCATTTCACGGACTTTGAATTTCTGGGATGTATTTTGGAGAATCCTCGAGATTTCATTCAATTCCCTTTCACTTCCATTCCTCCTCAAAGTAAATTGAATTCTTATATTGGACCCTCATCTTCTGGGACGAAGTTTAATTAAGAGATTTCCTAATATCCATTTAATCTCCTTCCGATGAGAATCCCATTAATTCCCTCACAAGACGGCTTTTAGCTCCTTCACACTTATCCCCACACATAAATTCATCAGACATCATCAGTTTACATTTAACTTAATGTCTTTTAAATTTATCCATTGATATTTATTACATGTATACCAGCAAAATTCACAAACAACATCGAATGTAAAGCAACGGATATATCCAGATTTAATATTACATTTAAAATTGAATTTGCCCTGTAGATACATTGGCTCATGATATTTTCATTACATTATAGATACATACCATATACCATAAATAAGTACATAATATATATACTTTAATTGAAATTGAACATATTTATGGTATATTGGTATATTGTTAGAATATACAATTTACAATATTTACATCAGAAGTGAATGGGTGGATGGATCCAGGCAATATATTATTTGGTAAAGTAAATATGGTCATCTGAACCCATTCTGAACCTAATGACTCCTTGTAATCTTCAAAGAGAGAAATATGGCCTTCTCAAACCTCGCCCGCAAATCCAATAATCTCTGGAAGAAAACAAACTCTCCGGGATTCATAAACTCCAGAGAAATCCAAGCCAAAGATCAAACCGCAAAGATCAAATAACACAAGTAATATAGAATTTGGACAAAGCACACAAATCAACCCAATTTCAAGTTTATTATTTGAAATAATATTATATTTAATTCATTAAATACAAAATTAGTTATAACAAGAAAATAATTAACTTAATTATCTGTTTCATGGAAAGTATTCATGTGTCATATTATCATATATATATATTTAATAGGTAAGTAATAAAAGTTATATAATTTATATATTGTAGAATATAAATATGTATACAATATTTATATTCTACAATATATAACATGTATATTTATCATTATTTTCATTATCATATACGAAATAAAATTCTATATAAACTTATAAAATTTTCCGTAATTATTATTTATTTATATAAGCTTTTATATAAGTAATGGACGTAATGGCGAAAGCAGCTTTATCCCTCGGGGATTCAGCCAACATTTTTGAAGCCCAAGCCATATGAAGAACCCGCTATGTATAAAAAATCCCCTTCCTTTCACTATGAGAAAATGGGAGAATATGCGTTTATATTTTCTTTTATGTGACACTCCCACGTGTCTTAATATGCTCTTATTAATCGCACACTCCACCGCATGCCATCCGCCACTTCTATTTCTTCCATTACAAATTAACTCAATTACTTCATGTTTTACTTCATTTACCAATTCATATTTCAACCTGGTTAATGTTTTTTATCACACGATGTGCGTCGTAAGTTTTCCCACAATTTCTTACGCCCCTTTAAATTACGCAGATTAAAAATGTACAAGTTAATTGGATAAATACAGTATACATTCTTCAACCAAAATGTAAAATACTATTATTTAAATTCGACCAAGATATGGAAATAATTCAACGTGGGTTTAATGTCAAATTGTCAAATATTTCATAACTTTTCTCATTCCAATTCATCTAATAGTTTCAATATCGTGATGCTGACAAGTTGAGAAATTGAGAAAAGGGAAAAAATTCATAGAAATTTCCATATCGTAAAAGTATTACAGGGGAAAGTAATGTTTGTGCAAATATAATATGGAACTTATGAAATGTGTATAAAACACTATTCTTATTTTTGCTACCAATATGAGTTACCGTTCTGTATACCGGTATGAATATTTATTATAGGGTTAAGACCTAAGATGTTTTTATACTTACAAATATAGTTATTATAACTTTGAAGTAACACTCAAACACCTACGTGATATGTGGGATATTTGAAATATTTGAGATGCGAAGAGGCTGAAGAGAAAAAAATGAAATTGCGAGGACTTAGAAGGAATTGGGAAGAGTTGACAACGCTGACAAAGAAGAACGTCCCAATACTTCAATTTATGTATAGTGGAAAAGATGAAGTGAAGTTGTCAAATAAATCTTTCATAAAACTATTTTTTTCATACGAAATATTCACACATTTATTCCCAACTTTTGGCATTGTTTCAGTCTCCAGCCCTCATTTTATTGATTTTTAGACCCAATTATTTTTAATATACCCACATACTTATATGTGTACAAAAGTAAATGTAGTATATTACAGTGAATAGCGAAAATACATTAGCAAAAATAACATTGTAAGTTTCTCTAAACGCTTTTATAAAAATAAACAACATTTTTACACAAAGCACAAAGTAAGGAATTGTATTCATTTAAATTCATTATAACAATTGGAATAAAATCACTATAAAAGCTCATTGTGATGGAAAAATTTATCGAAATTGGAAAACATTTGTTAAGCAAGGTTTACTGTTAAAAGGGAAGAAAGAGGAAATATTGATTCACGCGAATAAAGTTAAAGAAAACATTAGCGACGGCATTTATTACCAAATTTATGTGTTTTTTAAATTCTCGACTCTTGTAAGTTGAAAGAATGAAGTTTGGCTGGTGAAGGTTTTTATTGCCTTTTTCCTACAAATAAATCTAGGTTTAATCGGGTCGACACTCGAAGCTCCTTTTACAACCAGCTATATTGATTCATTCCTTTTCATATTTCAAATGTCAGCGGGTGTGCCAATATTATTTTATTGGCTCATAAATCACCAAAGAACAATCAAAGGAATTTTCAGGTTTAACAAACATTTTTTTAAAATTTCCCACCAACTGCGCAATCAATTATTTTTATTCCTTTCATTCAGAATTTGATTTTCAAGACACGAAAATCAAAAACATTAATTCTGTAATATTATTATTTTTCATTAATACTACCAATGTATTTATCTGTACTAATGTGTAGATACGGGATATCTTATAATAATCTTTGTGATATGAAAAGTACAAGAATAGATTTTGTTCATTATTTAGAAAGGCGAATTCAAAATGTAGGGCGAGATTTTGTTAAGTCTTGCTTGTGGGCATTGTTTAGTTTTTTGTGGCCAAATTCCCTGTATCGCTTGGAGAGGAAGGCAGGAGGTAATGGGGAGAACGTGAGGATTTCGGGATTTGAAGGCTCATTAGGATGAGGAATGATGGCTGTAGTGGTTTAATGCTCGGGATGATGAGGGCGATGAGAATTGGAAGCCGCAGGAGTTCTCAAGAACCTCCCGCATCAATTATTCTAATTAATAGAAGAAACTTTCTCCCATTTCCCACTTTTTAATTAATATGGTGGACCATTGTTGATTTCTTTCCAACTCCAAGCTTCCACTTGCTCTCTTAATGAATTGATCTTCCCCGCGTCCTTTTTCATCAAGAACAAATAAATGACCTTCGGCTTTTAAAACTCCAAAGTACTACCAAAACTATAGTGACTATAAAGTCCCCCTTTCTAATGGATTTACAACCTTGGTCCAATAGCACTCAAAGGGAATACTCAATTTCAAAATGAAAACGTTTTATCTCTGGTTTCATGCTACGTGTCCACTCAAACATCTTAAATTCACATTTAGAATTTTTTTATTCACATATACACTTTATATGTAAGTAATATAAATATGTTCTCTAGTACCATATGTATTTGAACTTACTTTATTTTTCAATATTTTTATCTGCTAGCTTGTTTTTAAAACATTCTAATAAAGAGACTAAAAACTGCCTAAATTTATTGAAAATTTTCACATAATTTAGCTCCATCATAATTACACTTTTATTCTATCGAAAAACTTTTCCCAACTTTGAGAATTCTCTCGACCTTTATAAAAATTTTCTTTGGTTTAACCATGAAAATAATATTTTGAACAGAGAAAGTTTTATCAGAAAGGGCAGATTTTTACGAACAAGGCTTTGTACAAAGTGGGAGTTTGGAATCTTTTTGAGTAATGTGAGCTGAGTGTTGTACGTGGGAGAATTCGTTCTTATCTCCCCCACTCCAATCTCATGTTCAGCGGCTCTTCATTTCCCAAGCTCCAAATGACTCCTGAGGTTCCCCAAGTCTTAAATATATGCAAGAGGTTGAGTGATAAACGGGAAATGTCTTCCAAGACTTTCACAAACAGATTAATTGAGACAGATACCGCCAACGTTGATAAACTCTCTTATAGACACACTGTACCAAGCGACCAAGTCCTTAAATTATAATAACTGGAATAAACTTTCAAACTTGTTCCCTTTGTACGCATCCTTATTATTAAGCTTAAAGTAACGCTAACATATATAATTTTTAAAGTATGATAAAACAATAGGCTTTGATAGACCGATATTTATAAAACAAAAAAAGAGTATATGGTATTTGTATGTATGTACACATGCGGTATGTTATATTTACAACATTTAATGCATGGGTGAAGTTGACGTTCAATTTGGAGAAAGTCTTAAAGACAAGTGGTAAAGGAACATATTGTATCAAAGGAGCTTAAGATAAGGAGAGATAGGAGAATGTATGTAGTAAAAAGATATGTGTTTTGAAGGGAGGTTGTAAATAACGTGTGGTGGTGGTGTGTGTGTATGTGTTTCATTATTATTTAGAATCTCGAGGTTTTAGGCCGGTGGAAATGAGACATTTCCGAGAGAGACAAATTACGGAGGAGCACGCAGGCTTAAGGAAAAAGAAAATAAATCCCGACTCTATAAATTAACTCTTACTTTCCACAGGAAAAATACTCGGAGATTTCTCTCCTTTTTTTCCTTCCTGTGTTCTTTTTATATTCTAATTTAAAATTCACACTTTCATGATTTCAAATTATTTCACCTCGTGTAATGGAAACGGGAAGTCAAATTGAATTAGGAAAAATGTCATAAATGGAGGTAGCCAACGGGAGGGGAAATTAATTGAATGGGAGGAACAGGACATTTTGAAATTTAAATTTTTGTAATTTAGAAACTGCGTAAATAAGTTATAAAAAATCTAATAATCGTTATGTGGTGGAACATAGCAATATATAGCGAAATTAAAGCTCCAACTGGGAATGAATATTTTTCAGTTTTTTGTATTGGGATAATGAGTAGAACCGAAAAATGTAATTTGATATTCGATTCCCAAAATCTCATTTTCTCTTGAAATTGCATCCCTTCAAAATATTACTTGGAATCTCAAAATTCAAAAGTTATCTAACTTTATTCCTATTTGTTGTAAATTGAGATTTCTTTTATAATTGGAGAATATTAACATGTATATATTAACAAAATTCTTCTCATATTTTATCAATTAAAATAAATATAATATTTATTATTTTTCTGTTAGATTTTATTTAAGGGTATTAATGAGGAGATAAAAAGTTCGTTAAATCTTATATAGTCGGTTTAAGATCAAAATATTGTTTTTATAATCAATTAAATTTAATAGGTCATTCAATAAAGTTAATATTATATGAAGAGAAAGCATTTTGGACACATTTTCTCCCCTAATAAATTTGTAAGGGGAGACATTCCCTTTTTATTTCCCTTTTCCGGCTCAGTGGAAGTAAATAAAAGTAATGAAGGGGCAAGAAGCATGAAAGTCGGAGGAGGAAAAGAAATTCGACCGTTCTTCACATAAAATTCTTTTCCTACTTAAACTCCCCCTTAATTAAACCCACTTTCTCATATGGCCTCATTAAAACGGCTGCCCAAACACACACACAACGTCAATAAAAAATTTATATACACAATTCCTTTTAGATCATTTTTATTTACTACGTTATATGAAAATAACGCTAAGCTTATAGCCTTTACAATCTTTAAGCAAACCAAAATAATGATGTGACTCTTTAATAAGATACCTATATATTTATTTAC
Source organism: Neelides folsomi (assembly GCA_034687125.1). Classification (NCBI taxonomy): domain Eukaryota; kingdom Metazoa; phylum Arthropoda; class Collembola; order Neelipleona; family Neelidae; genus Neelides; species Neelides folsomi. The sequence continues at coordinate 73,916 of JAQGBZ010000178.1, read as the reverse complement.
ATTGTCATATTGAGGTTAAATTCAATTTTTCTTTCATCTTTTAAATATTAAGATTTGTGATGCTATTTTATATCAAATATATCATACCTATTATTTTAGACCGTACCCATGTTTGTTTACCTATCCTATATTATAAATATATGTAGGATAGATGTCCGTATAATATTAATAAATATAATTTTAATATTAAATGAATGTTTATTAATTTTGTACTAGATGTGAATGGATTCATGTACAAATATTAAATTTTTTAAAGAATAAACTTTAAAAAAACTTAAAGAACATAAATAAAATATTATTCCGCTCCGTCGCGTCCCTTTTGTTTAAATCTTATAAAAATCCTTTTTGTTATTTTCCACAGCTCAAAACCTGTTGATAAGAATTTTGTTCAAACCAGCTTTTCCTCTTTTTCGCCCTAATAAACATCATTTTTCTCAATACAAAAGTAACTATTTTCTATTGTGAGGAAATTCAATAGAAATTTTTATCATTCTTTTCTCAAATTCCGGTGAATGGAATTTGAATATTTTTCTCTTTCTATTTCACTAACTATCTTCTTTCGGAATTCCCAAATAAGAATTCCTATCACTTTATGTATACCATCTTTCTATCGCTTTTTATGTAATAGCAGATATGTTCTAAATTTCTCATGTCATGAAGCATTTTTGTGATTGTTTAGAACATTTGAAAGTATAATTTTGAATGTTTCAAATTCCACTATTATTAAGAATCTAATTCAAAATGAATTTTTCTCTTTATTAACATTGTGAGAAAATCTTCAATATTAGCAAAGTGAATTATTGGATCGGATTGCTTAAGCTTGAAAAGTTTATTAAATCTCAAATTTAAATTCTTCAAGGCATTTATTCATTAAAAAAGCTTAAAAAGGGAGTTTGATTAAACTTGAAAAGTTTTTTTCATAAATTGTTAATAAAACTCGAATGAAGATTTTAATGAAAAATTGGAGGGAATTGTTCGAGACGCAATTAAGCACGGTTCTTTGCTTTCACTTCATAATTTCCCATTTGCAACTTTCAAGGACAATTCTCTTTAATGGCTATTCACATCTTATGAGTTCCCCTATTATCCCATCTTGATATAAAATACGAGATTGAATTACATTTTTAACTTAAAAAAATCCGGCCCATTAAATAAGCACAAAAACGATGCAAATGAGAAAAAAGTCAAAACAAATATCATATTTCTTTAGTAAACAATTTTTAATGAGCCCTATGATTTTTATACAACAACCAACAGCTATGATTTTTATAAAGATTTTCATTTTCCGAAATATTTGTTATTCGTTTCTTTCTCCAATAGAAAAATTATTCGAAAAATGTATCCGAAGGTCATGTTTTAGAAAATATTCGCATCATTCACCTTTATAACCATCAGATCATTATAATAAGAAATCCTTGTGGATTAAGACATTTTCCCCCATAACGACCAACATTTATTTTATGTCTCTCGAGTCTCAAATATGTATGAAAAAGTTTCATATAATTCCTTACCATTGACATTCACATATTCATAATTCAGTGGAAGAATGCAAAGGTATGATACACGAAGGTATAAGCATAGATGATGATCATAAAGCTTCATATGAATGATACTTTATATGGTTTATGAGGGAAAACTCTTCACGTGGTTAATGAACCAAAATGGGAAGTAAAAAGAAAGTATAAAAAAGATCAGGATTTAGTCTTACAACTTATAAAACAACTTATGTATATTACATAGGTATACAAACTGAAGGATAAATTCATCTCTACGCATTTTATATTTATCTGACTGCGTTTGGACGTAAACCTTGGGACTTCTAAGAAAATTGAGATTTTCAATAAGAGGAAATAAATGTGAATTGTATATAGGAGTTGAATAGTTGAAGTTGGAAGTTTGAGATTCAATTTCCTCCTTGGAGTGCCGAGAGTTGTAATGTTTTACCGAATGGAAAATATTTGTTTTGGAGCTCATCTCCTTTATTTTCTCCATCTCCTTCTCTCCTGTTCCATTTAAAGTTATATCCCTTTCCTAACATTTATTCTTTATTTATTGTCTTTGACCCTTTTGCTCTTGCAGAAATATTTGTTTTATTTCTTTCTCTTAATCTACTCAATAATCATTTACTTTCTATCATAATTGGAAATGAACATGCAGTGAACACGTGTTTGTAATATCGAATATTTATTTCGATTGATATTTCAATTTATTTTCCAATTCCTATTATTGAGAATTGAGAAGTTGAATTAAAGAATTATAAATTGGAAAATTGATTCTAGAATATAGTAGAAGTATTATAAAGTCCAGCTAATAATGTTAGTATTACAAAACAATTATTTTAATAAAAGGGTTGGGACATTTAAATATAATTGCAAGGTGAATTGATTTGCATAATTTAAGAAGTCCTTTTTAAATCGTGGGAAGAATATTAATTATAGTTCGAAATGTAGGGCAAAGTTCCTGCCTTATGTTTAATAAGAAATTTAAAAATTAAAATCTCATTTCCTCCTGACTTTATAATCCTTCCATTTTCCTCTCGTCCATTTGATTAAACTTTATCTCTTCATATCCTCGAATGTACTTAAAGAGCTTATTTTAAATTCATAAATCCTCCTTGTTCAATTTCTCTTATGGAGCTATTAAAAAGTTCTAAATGGTCCAAGTTTTAACTATAAAAAATAATTAGGAATTAACTAAAATATTCCACCGGCCTCCATGTTTTAATTAATTACCTAAATTTTAATTCATTTAATCAATCAATTATTCATCATAACTTTACATTCCCCAAAGTGCGTAAAACCTCCATTTGTTCAACATATGTTATGCGATGTATGCTAAGGGAAAATAATTCCCAACCAAAATTTCCGCTCTTGATAAAATAATTAGTATTTGCATGGTTGTTAGATGCTTTTAGCAATTAAGTAAAATAAATAGTGAATTAATCACCTGCAACGAATCCATTCTTCCTTTTGGTTTCTCCTTCGGTCTTCGCTTCTCGTCTGGAAATTTGACGTGACGTTGGCATGGCGACAGGCGGATTATCATTAACAACCCCTTTCATAACAACTTCACTCCTCTTCATCTCATCTTGGGTGATTTGAATGATTTCCACTTTCTTTCCAGTTGTTGATAAAACACCCCCAACTTCTTCCCCCACTAATAAATTCAATCTTGCCGGGCCAATCGGTCTGTTATGATCCGACCCGGGATTTAAACTTAATGAAAATGGAGCAATTAAAAAGATAAAAAATAAATATGTCCCGGTAGACATTTTAAATTCTGGGTTTATTTTCCCATTGAGAATCTTCTCCTCTTTTTCAAACGTTGGTGTGTGGAGAAAGGTGTTGGGGCAAAGAGAAGAGTTAAACGGGGAAAACTCCTTTGGTTCCTCTAAGGGCAAAAGACGGTCTCTGAAGGCGGAATTCCCCTTTTGTAGATCATAGACATCGCCACTCCGCCCGCGCAGCAGTGAAAGGCAAAAGAGAGAGATATAGAAAGGAGCTTATCTCTTAAATATATTCCCTCTCTGGTTCTATAAACACCATAAAGGTTAATGCATTTCCCCTCATCTCTTTTCATCCTTTCATATCTTGATTAACTATTTATCATCCTTCTACCTTTGTGTAATGATTCCTTCTATAAATCCATAAATTATTCAATCTTTACAACGTCTGACACATCGCACAAACATTAAACACTAAACACACAGTCTTCAATGGTTAATCCATTAACTTTATTTCTTATACACAAAATTATAAATATCACCGTATTAATTTTATATTAGTACTTTATAAAATTTAAAATTCAAAGAATTTTTATTCTATAAAAAGAATATTTTATTAGTTTTTTTTATATTAAATTCGCTTATTTTAAATTCGCATATTTTAATTCGCTTATTTTAGAGTGTATTTTGAGTGTGAATTAGTAAAGGAAGTTAAAAATGTATTTTTTGGAGTGAAAAGAGGTTTTAAGGTATAAATTATTGAAAAGAGAAGTGAATGGTAATTTATTGTCCTGAGATTGTGAGGAATGTTCCATTGAAGGAGATATGGGAAGTGATGGAGGGAAAGTCGCCAATCCCCAATTTGAATTTTATTTGGATTCCTCCTGGGAGTGAAGAAACGGAATTACGACCATGTCAATCCCTTACCAATGTTACCAACATTCCATACGTGGAACCATCAACCAATGGTTTGGGTTATATAGCAGATAACGATAGAAACTTCCCATCAATTCATTCTTACGATAGGAATCATTCCTTTAAATCCTCGCAATTCCTTTTTAATAAGATACTTTTCATGTTCAAGTACATGCGGGAATTTAGCCGAGACTTAATGTATCAAACGATTGAATTCCAAACATAATACATGAAAATATTCGCTGGTTTTATTTAAAGTAATTCAAACTATTTCAATTTATTCATGTCATTGTCAATGTATGAATTCCTGGTTTAGTTCTATTATATTATAAATACTATAAATATATAAAATATTACTTATATAATACATACTTTTAATACACTGAACATTAAATAAAATATAACTGTATTTATGTATTTAAAGTATTCGTTGTAAGCTGTATGAGTTAATAGAAATGTATTGAATTTTGAATTGATCAAAAAATTGAAATTTCCATGCTGAGAGATAACACAAGAATTTATTTGCAATTTCAATAAATATTCCTTTGCTGGAATTCCCTTCTTATATTCAACCTTTGGTGTACAATTTATCTTTTTCAATGGAACATATAAAACCTTCTGCCTTTTGACCTATTTACCATGTAAAGTGTATGTAAAGTATTGTAAAGTGTATTTAAGTAATGTTTTTTTGAGTTTTGACGATGTGAATTGTGAGGCAATTTGTATGTGTTAGGAAGAACGTAAAATCGAAATTTCATAAGGTGTTGAAAAGACTATTGAACTTCAACAGCTCCACATAGTTAAACATGTAATAAAATATGAAGAATGGACCACGGGTGTTTTTGACAGCTCTTTAGCAATTCTACTATTTTAGCATAGGAAAGCTATAGACAATTTTTATATGACAATTTGTCAAACAATTTAACATTTTATTATGGTTAAAATGTTTAACGGTGCAATTTAAGTGTAATTTTCTCTGATGCAGTAACCAAAAGTTGTTTTTTAAGATTAATAAATGTAAAATAATTTTTATAAAAAGTTAAATATAAATATTATATATATATATATATCTAGAGTATGTACAAGTATACATGGTATCTACTATTGTAGAATAATATATCTCTTTATACAGAAAAAACTGTATTTATGTAAGTATTATTTAATGTTATTAATTATTAAGATAAATTTCTTTCTCTAAACCTGGTAACTGAGGATTCTCTCACTCAGTATACTGCACATTTTCGTTATTCCTTATTCTTATTAATTTTTTTCGTTTTTTCGTTCTAAAAAAGAATAACAACCTATAGTTCATTCCCAAAATCGGTGCAGGTGAGTTTAAAAAACCCGCATATAATTTCCAGAGATACGAATTACAATTTCACTGTTACTATTAATTGTAGTATGCTAATTTATATTGTTTTGAAAATGTTTAATGTTTATTTTATATTTTGGCCTCAATTTCATTATTTTATTCTTGCATTAAAACTTCAGTAAAATTCAAATGCAATGAAATGTTATTGAAATAGTTTTGTATGTATTTTGTAGATGAGTAATGAATTAGTTTAAATATTGTATATGCAATACTACAATTAATTGTCACCATTAAATTGTAATTCGTATCTCTGGAAATTATATGCGGGTTTTTCAAACTCACCTGCACCGATTTTGGGAATGGACTATAGTTCAGAATGTCGATATTATATTTCTAATTCTAACCATAAGTTGAAGCCTTCAACTTGAAGGGTGCGTGGAGTTGTAAATGAGTCACCTCTTTGAAGGTCTATTGGATTAATCGGATAATTGATTAAATACCAAATAAAGGAATTGTTTATTTTTAGGAAATTCTTTAATTAACAACAGTGCATATACCGTCTATCTAATTTTGTTTGCATAGTAAAAACCACATTGGTTCTAAGGATAGTCTGATTGACTGATTGAAAATCGAAATTTCATTAAGCCTAAGAAATAAAACCAATCAATCAAGATTGATCACAAATTCAGTAGAGCATGTTTGCACAAATTTTATTCTATGAATATTTGCAGTACTTGATGAAAAAATGAAACTCTAAATCAATACTAAAAATTTTCTAATGATGAAAGTAAATAAACATTGGAAAACGCCAAATTAATGTTAAATTAAAACTAATAAGATTAAAGGAGTTTTAGAAATTATTTCATTTGTAGTTTCGTCAAAAGTTTGGTTTAAAAAACGAAATAGTTAACTTCTAATAATCGGAAAATAAATTTTTATTTCATGGATGGGCCTTGGCTTATATTAAATTATAAATAATTAGCAATATGGTAGGCTATGTAGTTATGTTATAGCTAAGACTTTTTTTTAACCGTTTCGATTATGTAATTATCTTGTGAAATTATTTTTTCATAGTATATAGTTTCATGACACAAATTTATTTGATTAATTTAGGTTCTTTTTTCTTTTTCAATTTCTTTGTCTCTAAAACTTTTGGATAGATTGGGGAGCATTATGGCTATTGTAGATAATTCCTTTGTTCTTTTTCTCCACTCCAAAATGTTTTCTTTCTAATAAAAGATGGATGTAATGGAGTTATCGTGTTTCCTTCCCTATTTATTTTCCAAACTCCCATTTCCTTTTAAAACTAAGGGGAAACCGACCCAAGATCTCACTTCTTCTCTTTCCCCACTTTCTCAACAAAGTGACAATTCTTCTTCTCTTCAAATAAAAAAAATAAAAACAAGGAAAATGCATAAACTTTTCATTAAATGGTTTCAAGTTTTATCAAAAATTTCAATATTGGCATTTCTTTTAAATTTCAATGTTATTAATGCCTTGATTAATTTCACAAATTATAAAAAAGTTAACACCTTGCATTTTACAAATTATTCAATTATAATAAACTTCGACTACCAAATTACAAATTTTAACTTTGATCATATTTACGAAGGACAGAATTGTAGCATTAATAATATTAATTCATACTTTATTTTTAACAAAGATTACAATTTATCAAAAAATGTTTTAAAACATAAAAATCATTTAATGTTAGGAAACAATGGGAGTGAATTGAACAGAATTGTGAAAAAAGATGGATCAGCTGAAAAATATTTAATCGGGAGAATGAATGTTGTAATTCATTTTGTCGAGCTTCTTCCTTTATTCCCTCAATCTCCTGATGATTTCCTTTGGATCTCTGGAGAGAATAAAAGAGAATTGTTTGTTCTGATGGAAGGAAATGGAATGAACTTGTTTTCTATTACGAGGACTCTTCACGGCCCACACACCAAACCCACAATTAATTTCTCTCCTCTCAACGATTTCTCATCAATTTCCTTTTCAGTTCAAGTGAAAGAGTCGAACGATGAAGGAAAAGAAATCCAACAACTCGTGACCTCACCATGGAAAATAAATAAATTTATGAAACCTTATTATTTGGTACAACCCGAAAAAATTGAAGGTTATGTTTTACAAGAACGCGGTGAGGTATTGGCTAAAGTGTTTAATGCAACACATCAATTTAAAGTAAAATTAAATAAATTAAATAATTTTATTGAAAATAATTTAGATATAAATTTTATCACAATATTATATAAGTACGGAAACCTTACCTGTACTATGTATAATTAAAGAATAACTAATAATCAATATTTTAAATATTATTTATTAGAAATTCAGTTCAGGATATGGATTTGAAAAGGGCGGGAAATGGAATGGTTTAGTTCAAGATTTAATTGATAAAAAAGCTGATTTTACAATTGGAATTGCCATAACACATGGACGATGGCATGTGATTGAATTTTCTAAAATATTTTCTTGTAACAGTATAATTTTTACTGTTGGTGGCCCAAAAGAAACCAAACCAAATTTCTCGTTTTTCTCTTCACCATTTGACATGAAAGTTTGGATTGGAATTTTTACTACATTTTCAATAACTTTTTTCATTTGCTATGTTTTTATAGATTTAAACAAGGGAAAAATCAATTTGTCGTTTTTGAGCTTTTTTGCTTCTCGGATTATTCTTCCGGCTATTGACCAATCAGTTAAAGAAAAAAGAATTCGAAACAAAGTCGATTTTTTAGTTGGTCCGTGGTTGATCGTTTTAATAATTTTAGGTTCAATCTACAAGTCAAAAATCATTTCTTTTCTTGTACAACCAACTTATATTTTCCCACCATTAACATTTCGAGATTTAGTTGATTCGGATTATGAGATCAAAGTTATGCAATTAAAAGGAAGTGTCCTTTATAACTTTTTTGATAAATTGAATAATTCTTTTGGGAATCAATTTTTGAAAAAATCCTTCAATTTACCATTTACAGAAAATCTTACACATGTAATATTTTATGTACCTATCATTATTTGTTATTAAATACAAAAATATCTTATTAATTTTAAAGCGGTATTGTGTTCTTTAACATTTAGTGTATGAACGAAGCAGTGAATAAAAAAGTTTCCTGTGTCGCTTATGACTTTTTGAATAAATATTTTCAAGGCTTCATTGCTAACGATGCCAACGGAAAAGGTAAATTAATCAATTCTAAAGATTCAATGTTTCCAACTTGGACTGGTATTGGACTTCAGCCGAGATCACCTTTAAAAAGTAATTTCCTTTAAGTCATATACAGTTTTAATGTCTTAACAAAAATTTCCTTATACATACTACTCTATATTCACGTGCAGTATTAAAGTAATAATAATTATTAAATACTTATAAATACAGAAAAAATGGACAAAGCTGTTTCTCATATTGAAAAAGCTGGTTTGTGGAATAAATGGCTTGATATTTTGGATGATGCAACTTCAATGTTAGGAAAAAGAAAAATTGTAAAAAATGCAAATATTAAAAAGAGCGGATTTACAATTTCACAAGCTTCATTTATTGTAATTTTACTTGGAATTGGACAATTCATAGCTTTATTGATTTTTATTAGTGAAATATTAATTTACATCAAATCTAAAATATTCAGATATGTTTCTGTTATGCAAGATGCATTATAAATTACATTACCTATATAATCAATTAATCAATTATAATTTAAAACTATTGTATTAAAACAAATGTTATTTCATCTTAATTAAACACATCTAGGTATACGATATCACATATTATGAATGAATTAATGTTCCTAAATAAAAATAATAAAAACTGTCATTTGTTCATTAATTCATTATAATGTCATATCTAATCTTAGTATCAAAGGCTTCATATTCCTTTAATAAATTATTAGAATTGTAACGTGGTTATGAGATAAGGAATTATGTCATTTCTAATTGACAATTTGTGTGTGAGCAGGAAAAGCTTTTTTCTTCTCAACATCTCAAACATCACAAAAGGTGAAAAAATTACCTTGAGCATTCACCAACCTTGGTGAGTTAAAAAGTGAAGTTATGTAATGCATCTGAACATGCATTATCATCTCATCCTCATTTCCCATAACTTCTAGTTCATTCTAAACAGACATTATGGAGATAAAAAACGAGAATAAATGACTCGCCGGTTCCATTAAGTGGAGTGTCTCTCCAAATATTATTTAATACATAAGCATAATATATATTCCCTCATCGACCAATACATTAAATATGATATTTTAATACAAACCATATGAATTGTAAATATATTTACCATATACCATTCACGTCCTTCAAAATGCATTCTCAACGAACGAATTATTTAAAATTTTCAACATTGTTATACTGATTATTTGATTATACTATAAGTACATTGTATGTCTAATTATATATGTATGTATAGGTACGTGCTACAATAATTGTAGAGTACAGGAATGAAAATATGCCAAAAAATATCGATCTGAAAATTGTACTTGAATATTCTTGCTAGATATTCTTTATAGACTATTAGGTATGTAAGTATAGTAAATCATTAAAATGCTTCCTATAGTTCCTACATATGATATTGATGTATGTAATTTTTTATTTCTCATAGTTAGAATGAACTATATGGTTTGTAATTCATTTAATAGATAAATATCTAAAAATGTTTTCTATTTTATTTTAATTAATGATAATTTAAGTTGATATTTAACGTGATTTTGCACTCTTCTTTAATTTAATCTTTTTAAAGTATAGAGATAATAAGCGTACACAATTTGGACAAATTCATATAATTGGACAATTGCGTCCTTGGTTGTAGCTGACCGGATGATAAGCTTAAATATTATAATGCTATGCTAGCTATAAGTTATAACTCTTACGTATGAGTTATAAAGAAAGAAAAGCATAAAACAAATCGCTTTGAGCTTTTCAATCCTTTATTCCTTTTTACTCTCCGATTCCTCAAGTCACGCTCCTCGACAATTTAAAAGTTTTAATTTGAGGAGTTTTCAAGACTTCACCGAACAAGTTTTAGTTAACAGATAACAAGATGAAAAATCATTTAACATTTCACAATGGCGTTAAAATGCCTATTATTGGACTTGGAACATTTCTCGTAAGTTTCGTAAAACAATTTTGAATTTTTAAATAAATAAATTTAGATTTTAATCAAAATGACATTAGTATTAATAATTAATAATTTTCAATTAAAAATAAAAGGCAAGTAACCCGAAAGAATTGGAAAATGCTTTGGAAGCTGCGATTGACGCTGGTTATCGCCATTTTGACACGGCATTTGCTTATATGAACGAAGAAGTGATCGGAAACACTTTAAAGAAATGTATTGATTCTGGAAAAGTAAAACGAGAAGATCTTTTCATCGTTACCAAGGTGAATTTTAATTAAATTCGGAATTAAATTTGGAATTTAAAACTTCTACTTTAAATTTTTACTTATTTGTTTAATGACAATAGTGGGAAAACATTAGTTAAAATTTTTTTTAGCTTCCAATGATTGCCATGAAACCAGAGCTGGTTGAAAAGTTCATTCGTAAATCAATGAAGGCCCTTCAGCTTGATTACATTGATTTGTATCTTGTCCATGGGCCAATTGCTCTTCAGTACATTTCTGACACCGACCCGTTTCCAAACAAAGATGGAGTCATGCTTATTGACCCAACAACCAATTTGGAAGCCATTTGGAAAGAAATGGAAAATCTCGTTGATAAAAAGCTTGCAAAATCAATTGGCATTTCCAATTTCAATGTGAAACAGGTTCAGAGGATTTTGAACATCAGTCGGATTAAACCGGCGAATCAACAAGTAAATTAAAAAATATATTTAAATAGTTATGTATTTGTACTGTATATGTACATACGAGTATAATGTTATTTAAAAAAATGTATTTTCAACTATAATAAAATTTAAATTAGGTTGAACTTCACGCTTATTTCCAACAAAAAGAAATGCGGGAATTTTGTGAAAAAAACAACATTACAAGTAAAGTCACAAAATATTTATAACTTAAATAACAACTTTATCCTGAGACATATGCAAATAATTTAAAAATTTTTAATGTATGGATTATATTTTGAATTATCTTACTTTAGTCGTTGCTTATGCACCACTTTCTTCACCCGGGAGAAAAGTTTTTTACGATGCACTTGGGGCGTAATTCCAAATATAAAAATATTTGCTTTTACATATTATAAATTCCCAACATTGTATGTATTAATTATGTTTCTTTTTCAATAATTAGACCATTTACCCCACCAACGTTACTTGAAGATCCGCTTGTTGGAAGAATTGCAAAGAAATATAATAAAGACCCAGGGCAAATTTTGTTGCGGTTTTTAATGCAAATTGGAGTTGCGGTTATTCCAAAAAGCACAAATCCAGCGAGGGTCAAATCAAACTTTGACGTGAGTTGAACTATTTGGTTATTTATTGAATTTTAAAAAATCAATTTTATCCTATATTTTTTATGTATTGTTTTGGAATTTTAGGTTTTTGACTTTTCATTGACGTGTGATGAAATGAAAGGAATGGAAGCGTTGGACAAAGGGCCTTCAGGGCGCTCTTTAACATTCGATTTTAAAATGTGAACTTGAAAATAATTACCATCTTATTAATTAAATTTTTATTTCAAAATATTAAAAATATTTGCATCATTCGAATTTTGATATTATTCATATTATTAATATTAATGGTTTATTTATTTTTTAGGAGCGAACCTCATCCAGAAATGCCTTATTGATTTTTAATTGTGAAATCATTTTAAGATTGAATTGTAACCATGATAACCAATAAGCTACTTATTCAAATAGTTAATTATTAACTATTAAGCGTACATCTATACTCTTTTTCTATCACTCTATGTATTAATATCTGATAACTGTACTAAACTGTCAACATTTGCAATTATTAAACGATATACTAATATTTTTGTCTGAATTTACTATTTTATTACTTTATTACGACGACAGGTTGTTTAATGATTCTTTTTATTTTCCACAATGAAAGAATTTAGAGGGCCACATGTTTCATGTAAAAGATGTTGAGGAATTGGGGGACTTTTGAAAAAGTCGTCTTTTAGCACAAAAGTTTGAATTCCATACACTGAATTTATAAAAAAATTCCTCCAGTTTATGCTTTTCACATCAAAATTGAAATTGTTTTGATCTGAAGGTGAAAGGGATTTGAAAAACGATTGTGTTTCTTTGATGTCAAACTTCCATTCGTTGTTCATAAAATAATGAAGAGTTTTCACCCCTTTGTTCATTTTTTCATATAATTTCACCATTCTAAAAATTATTAAATAAAATTTTTAAATACTTTTAATTAATCTCAAAATGATATCAATTGATAACTCAGCGTTTACTATTAATAAATGTTTGATTTTATCAATTCAAATTATTTTATTTACCTTGGTGGGCGTCCTTTAATAACATCGAATATATCCATAATATAGCATGGTAAATAATGATAGAAAAAGTTGGCAATTCTGTATAAAATCCAATTGTTATAAAACGTCACGTTTGTCGTTGAAATTGAATTTTTGACTTTAAAGCTTTGACCATATTCTTTTCCCACGTTCATTCCAAATTTCCAAGATGGAGAATTCGCATACCCTGTGCATGCATGATAAATTCTTATTGAATCGCCTCGACTGAAATATTAAATTAATATAAATATAAGGTAATATTACCCTTTATTTATTTTAATAACATTTTCATTTATTCAATTTTATAAGACCTTATAGCAGTTTTCCAAGCAGCCGCAATAATTGTATTGACAACAATGTCAAGTGGAATTACGTCCCCTTTGTTGTCTGATTTAATGTAAATTGCTTTCAAAATTCCCTTAAGTCCACCAGCAATGAATCCGTTTATTCCAGTTAAATTGTCCACAAATCCCTATTGGTCATTTAAAAGTTAAAATATTAAATTATATACAATACAATACTTACATTTAGTTAGTATTATACCTAGTTTGTAAGCACCTAAATGATAAATTAATTTAATTACCGGAAATGGTTCTTTCCAAGTGCTCATAATAATCGAAGGCCGAACAATTGAAATTGGAAGATTTTCACTTTCTTCCAATACAATTTGTTCAGCTAAAGCTTTCGTAAATGTGTAAGTATTCGGCCGAGGTGAAATAAGTTTTGGAGTGATTAAATCAACAATCTCGTCATCAAGGATATCAATCACTTTAAGCATATTTTGTGGATTTTCCTTCATTTTATATATTTTTTCTTCAACTTCGGTTCTATCGCAATTCGCATAAGCCGTTGATACGTGGATGATTGACTAAATTACAAATTAATAAAAGCATATACATAGGGTCTTATGCTTGTGATTATAGATATGATATTGATAATTTATGCATAAATTGTTTTTACCGCAATGTTTGGAATCATCTTGCCGATTTTCAAAATTTCCTGTGTAGCTTTAACATTCACATTCATAGCGATTTTCAAATGTTCGGTAAATTTGATTGTCGCTGCAATGTGAAGAATCACCGTCACTTCAGCTATTATCATTGACAAATCAGAATCGGAAATCCCAAGAAATGGAGATTCAATATCGCCAGGAATGGCAATAACTTTTTTAAGCAGTTCTGGAGCATCTTTTTTTATCAAGTTGAATATCTGAAAATTTTATATTTCTTTTTTAACCATTAATTCTAACCTTTTATTGCTCAGTATAATGTATGATCTTCAGTACAATACAACAATTACTGTTAACATGTTGTTTTATGTAGTAATTTTTAGATAAATATAAATATGAATGAACATTGTTAATTAATATAAACGGGTAATTAATTGATTTTCTTACCGGTGATTTTAATGAATTAGAAACCCTATCTTGGGCACTGGTACCTTTTTTACATCGGACAAGAACATAGATAGTTTTAATGGATGGACAAGATCGAAGTAATTTTTCCACAACGCCTTTGCCAACATATCCGGTAGCTCCAGTAAGAAAAACAGTTCGGTCAGAGAAAAACTCGGCGATACTTTCGTTAGCGTTCATTGTTTTAAGATTAAAAATCCTTACCAGTGATTTCTTTACTTTATATAAAATTTTAATGATTAAAATTTAATAACTTAAATATTTAATTGTGTGACAATAAAGTTACCTAAACTCACGCAATCATGGTTTGAAATATCCCACGCTTCAAGCACAAACAATGTATTCAAGGTAACATCCACGTATCTTTGTATTCATAAATAGTAAATACCTATTTGTCATGTATAATATAATTTATATGCATTCTATTTCATGGAATAACATTTTTAACATCCCTATTTAATGGAATAAATAGTAATAATGGGAAATTCCAATCTATTTGGTTTGGTTTATTCCATTTATCTAAATTGTCATGTGAAAATGTCTCACTTATTCAATTACTCATTAAAATCATCGAAAAGGATATAATTAGATCTGTAAATAAAGTATCATACAGAAACATGATTCTGACTTCTGACTGTAAATAATATTGAAAGAAAGTAACATTTACCTGCTAAGACTAATAATAAAGCCATATATTCTTATTTCTTATACTATGATAGAAGTAATATAATGAAACTCTTAATCAATAATTTATTTATTATTTATAATACATTTTATTATGTTTTAAGTGATGGATGGATGAGTGATTAGATTGATTGAAAAATAAATTGTTTTTAAAATACTTTACGCATGATAATTATATTTGCCGAACTGTAATTTTATATAATTGTTGGATGGCTGATCTGTAAGCTTTTAACCCTGTATAGTTTGTCTTTAATTACCGAATACACTGGAATAGTTAATGAATTTAATAAAGGCATTATTTTACAATTTTAGCATGAATATATGTATTGTAAATACTGGACTTTAAAATTACCGTTTTAAGATGACTTTATTAATAGTTTACATCAAAATAATAATTATTTGAAAATTCATTTATTAAATAAATTATATAAATAAATTAAAAATAATGCTAGCTCCTCTTACAATGAGAGCTGTAACATTTCTTCTGAAAGTTGCAGATATTTCTAATTTGATCAATCAATTCAGATATTTATGCTGTTTTTAGCTTGTTACTAATGTTTTGTGAATATGGATTGTAAAATGAGAATTATTAGAATGTTTATGAATTTAGTCGAATAAAATCAAATTTTTACATGTTCTCTCATTTTTGTGTCACATTTGACCTCGTGGTTTTGACTATTCGGAAAACGAGTGATTTATGATGAATTTGATAATGAAACAGAATGATATAAATTTGACATTCATAGTTGACTTTTACATAATAGGAACTTAAAGGTACCTTTAAAGGAACATAACAAATTATTTTTCTGATTACGATTTTGTTGCAAGAGTCAATGATGGATTGTTACATAGTGCTAAGCTACAATGTACTAAGCTAAGACCCAAAGCTATCCTTTTTAAGTTTTTGTTTCAATTTTTTGAATTTGGTTTAGAGGCAGTAATTAGTGTACTATTACGGAGATGAAAATATCAAATTTTGAATAAGCCCTTTGGATCATTATTTATGTTCAGTAATAATTCTAATAATTAAAATTGGGACATTATCTTTAATAGCTGTAAAATATACTGAACTGAATAGAAAGATTATACATCATTATTATGTAAGCAACATAATATGTGTAAGTAATCAACTAAAAATAAGAACGTTTTCGTTGTCATTATGTATTTAGAGTATAATCATGTACTACAACTATAATAGGCAATTCATTTAGTAGAAGAAATCGATATAATACTAGAGTTCCCAAATGTTTAATCAACAAGCTAACTTTAAACTAATTAAGCACTCTAAAAATTTAAAAACAAACGATTCAATAATTTAATGAAAAGAATTCAATCAACCCAATTGTAAAATACTTAGAATTCAATTATTGAATAAAAATGATTGCTCCGATTTCAATGCGAGTCGTAAAAATTCTTTTAAAAATTTATACTAAATGTGGTTTACTGCCTTACGATATTGACAAAAAATGCAAACATTTAAAACTTAAGATTAAATTTGCAGATAACAAGATTGTGCTTTCATTATGGTTTATTAGAACTCTGTTCATTTTTATTTATTTTATAAATTTAATTACAAAATTGTTGTTCATGTTTAATTCACTTGAGAAATTGGAAAATTTAATAAAATTTGTTTTTCATATTGACTTTATTTTAATTGTTTTTTGCACACTTATTACAATTTTTGAAGTTACTTTTAAAAATATTGAAATTTCTAATATGATCAATCAATTTAGATATTTATGCATGAATTTTAGATCAACCATTGAAATCTCAGGTATTTTAATTTAATAATAACATTTTAATGTAATTTATAATTTTTTTTATTTTGTTAGATAAGGCGAAATTTAAGATTTCATATGATGAAATTTTACTATTAGCATTCCTGTTAGTAATTCCATTTGCTTCCATAATACCAATGATAATGTTTATATTTTGGCCAAACATGTCATTTTTTATTTATTTCAATGATGTGAATCAATTAATGTTCGTATTTTTGTTCTTTTTGAATTTTTTTATATTGCAGAATTGTTTCATCATTTTGTCATTTACAACATCTATTCTTATTTTACCGAATGTCTCGATATCTAATTACATGAAAATTTTAAGGTAATAATAAGTAACATAAAAGTTTAATTAATTTTTTATCAATGAAAACAATACAATTTTAGCCATGTCATTTTTATATATTAATCTATCAAATTTAATAACTGGAAGTAAATTTGTAATTATTAAACTTTAGTTCTAAAAGCGAAAGCTATGAACAAGTTATAGAAAAACTTAAACTATACAATAATTTGCAAATTTTGATGATAAATTTAAACCATAGCATTTCAACGATATTGCCAGTTGTCAAAGTTTCTTTGGTGATCTTTTTCATTACAAGTAGTTATGGTTTATTTAAACTTCATGGGATGTCAAAATTAATTGAAATATTATTCCTCGTGTTTTTATCGATAATAAATATTTTTGGAATATTTTTCCTATTTTACAAAGCGTGTTCAAATTTCAGATCTTCTTTAAATTATATTTTGAATCCGTTTAGTATAGATATAACCACTATTGAAAGAATTAAATTATTGAGAAAAATATTTAAGCCTATAAAACCTTTAACGTTACAAATTGGAGAGTTTTACACACTAAAAACAAATACTGCAGTAAATTTTGTTCTTTTTACCCTTTATATTACTATCAGAATATTAATTGTTTTTTAGACTAACAGTTCCCACTCCATGATTCAACAGGGTTTACAATGGGGAATAATGTATTATATAGGAAATTATGAATATATGACCTCACTTTGCATGAGAGGATCTTATAAAGCTCGATCGCCTTTTCTCATAAGAGTTAATTTTGCAATTTTGAACTAAATTAACTATAGAAATAAAAAAACCCTATTTATTATCATAACTTTTAAGTGCATATTGATTAATCGAAGTAAAGACTTTGGTTTCTGGACACTTGACATTTGAATTTTCCCTAATAAATAAATAGTACTTTGATAATTAATCTTTTTGAAAATTTCCATACATAGCACCACTTAGTGTGCACATTTGCAAACTGCACACTAACCATCTATATGGGTTTTATCATTTTTCAAGACTTTTTTTGGTTATTGGACAGGGGTTTATTATTTATTTTTTTATTTATTTTATTTATTTTGATATTCATTTAAATAAAATAAACTTTTTTAAACGAAACATTCTCTTTTATTTCCACATGAAGTATGTAGTAACATGATTAAATTGCACACTCATTTCATCAATTATATGAAAACAATTTATTAATTTGTGAAGAAACTCTTAATAATACAAACTCATCATAGCATATATCCCCTTGATACCTTGCTTTATTTAAATTAGATAGTTCTTATAATTTAAAGGTTATGTGAAAATACATTATGCATAAAATTAGTGTAAGTTTATTGTTAGTTATAAATTGATAAGCATACTAATAAATACATATGATAAGTATAATATTAATTATCTTTCCTTCTGATTTACAATTATGAAAAACGCTAAAGCCATGTATATGTAATTAAATATTCATTACTTCAACTTTTAATGAAATAAACGAATGAAATATTGAAATAAGACTTGAATAAACAAAAAGGAGTGGATTCATATAGGGAATTAAATAAAATCATAAGTTGAATTGAGATATTTTGTAATACAGCATCTTACATTGGCAAAATTGGCCTCCATCGCCATACAAACAGCGTATGGAAAATCATATTTAAACAACTTGTCTTGGGCAGTAAGTCAACCCAGATGGTCCAAATCGAAGTTCGTGTAAGTATGCATAAACAACCCAAACTTCATAAAGAAACAAGATGAAGATCGGAAATGAAGCCCAGACTCGGTTGATTGGTGGCGGGTTGTGTCCTATTTAATTTAAAAGATTCAATTAATATCTTGTTGACACTGACCATAAATAAATTCCTCTATATACCAAAAGTTTATCCTCTATTGCAAGTACATATTTAGGGTGCAATTGTATCTATCTGTAGATGTAAAGGTTTCATAATTTCAATTACCTCCTCGGTTAGAAATGGCGTTGTAGACTTGAAATAAAATGGCGACAAGAATGAAAATGACCCAAATTATAAGCCAAAGTCGAACATTTTCAGCTGAATTCTGTTGACAATAATTTTTTATTAATTGAAAAGTTTTAATGTATTATGTATGGAATTTCACAAGAAATGTATACCTTGTATGCTCCGCATAAGAGAAGCAACGCCAAGAACAGCAAAAATGACACAATGGCAAGTTCAAACCACACGTCTAAATTATATGATAATTATATGATAACTGTAAAAATTAACTTTATTCTTGACCTTTATAAAAATGTGTCATTTAGAGCAATTTAAATAAAAACGATAACTTACTTGTTGAACCATGCCCATCGAGAACCAGTCGAATCAGATCATAGAAATACGATCCAGCCAATATCTAAAAAATTAAATGGGAAATAAATATACAACTATTGTGTCTACATATTTGAATATTGTAGATTAAACTTTTATAATGTTTGTTAATCTTTATAATTTTCTTCTAAATTCAACTCTTATTGTTTACTCTACAGGACACATAGGATACATACATACATACAGGTACATACATACAGGTATGTATGTATGTATGTATCTGTCATTATGTATAGTATTTGTAGTTGTACTCCTTAGATCTTATCTGGCTTTCATTCACAAATAAATTCAAAAAGCGGCATGCGGCATCGGCATCACAAAGATAAATCTCTCAATAAAACCATTCTAATTTTCTATGTATGTTTATAACAAGCCAAACCTCAGAACTCTCTTTTAATCTCTATTTTTAAATATCTTCCATATCATGTTGTAGGACTATAAACTACAATCAATCTCAATATTTAAATGTATAATATCGTACTAGTTACACTATGCATAGTGCATTATACTACATTCATATCTGTACTCACTTGAGAAAAAACAATACAAGATATCCTTACGAAAGTGATTAGATTTGGTTTAGCATTTAACTTTAATAATTAATCTTTGAACATTCACACTATGATGATCATTATTCATAATTTGTATTTATGTTAATACAAATAATTGCATAATTCATTTTATTTAATCATTAAACTTTCTATTAATAACGCGACTTCTACATTTTGAGATTAAATTAGACTTTTTATGTGAATTCTTGTAATGTTTAGTGTTGAATGATTCCATATATGTATAAAATATATTATTTAAATTAAAATGGTTACTTACGAGGTCGACAATGGCAAATACAAATGTTCCGATTCTCGGAGAAATGCAGCAACAAGGATTCCACATATTGAATTAGAATATGCAATAGGTTTTAATGTTATTGATGAGCAGAGCTTCCGGGTTGTGGATGTTCGAAGACCATGGGCGAGGATGAGAGAAGGAAGAGGAAAATTCGGCGTTGAGTCATAGAAAAAAACAGAAGAGTAAAAATAAATGTCCATATAGCATATGCTTCAGAAAGTCGATAAATTCCAAAATAAACCTTTAATATGTCACTTTACAACCATTTTTAATATAAGCTTGTATTTATAATCATGTTATAATGTTAAAAGCAATTGGTTATAATACATATAGGTACGGATAAAAGTTTTGACCATTTCAGGTAATTGATTGAGTTCTCAATTTACAAAGAAATAACAAGAAGTATCATTTGGATATATTAATTTTAACCAATATGTTACCTTTACTTATATCAATGTACTATGTACTATTGTATGTGCTATAGTACCTATGTACAAATTGTATTGATGTATTTAATGAATTTAAGGATTCAGTCGAATTTTGAAGAGAGCAAATAAATGAAAAACACGCAATTCATGTTAAATGACAAATTAATGTCAATATTTCGTGAAGTTCAATGAGCTTTTAAATGTACTCGAAATTAGTTTATCTTTATGTGAAGTAGAAATAAAGTTGATTAAAACCTAATTTGTTTATATTAGTTATTTATAATGATGATAATGTGCAATTGTTTATATTATTATTACTCATTTACTCAATAAAATTTTAAATTGATAAATTTTTAAATTATTGCTAAATATTATTTTCAGCAATGCATATTATAGGTATATTAACTTCATATAAAATTTCGAGGTGGGCATTTGTTAATGACTTGGAGGAACGTAGAATTGGGACCATTAAATAGAAAATGAAGTTGATACTTCCTCGTTTTACATGTGGCTCTTCTATTTTAAGAATTTCACATCTTGAATGGAATTTGAAGAAATTGGCAAATTACCAATACCGGGAGTTAACACATTAGGAATGAAAAATGATTAACATATCATCTTTACTATGGTTTATCAACGATATAAAATTATGTTATCTTTTACTATTAATATTCATTTATTATCACATCACATTCAGATAAAATATTTATCTAATTTAATGCAAATATGGATAATATTTATTTGAAAATTTATTATTATTTTGTTTAATTTACCCAATCTAAATACAATTTAATACGACTATACTCTATTCCATTTGAGAAGATTATCGAGAATTGAATCATGATAGAGTATAATTTACTAAATTATTAATGCATAGCATTTACGCAATTAGTCAAACAGGGCATTAAACATATTAAAAATATTTAAAACAACGTAAATTTACATTATAGTTGATAAAATTAAAAAGTTGGAATAATAATCAATAAGTGCTAAATTATTTTACAATAAATCTGTTTTTTGTTCTATTAGTATCTACTATATTTTAAATAAAATTTGTAATATATAAATATTAGAATTTTTAAGTTTATTTTAATATTCAAAATGCCTGGTGATGTCATAATCTTTTTTGCCGGAATTTTATTTTTCATCCTTTTATGCTTGGTAAATAATTTTTTGTTAAATTATCCCAATTAAAGTGTTTAAAAATTGCTATTTTTGCCTAATTATAGATTTTAAGGTTTGGCTATTTTATAATTATTTTAATGTCTGAGTGTCTTTGTTCTAAAAATTGCCAATGTCAAGAAGGAGAAAATAACATTGGTGGCTCTTCTGAAATGCCAAATGTCTCAATAATTTCAACTCAAACCTTATTCAATAACGAATCTTCTAATGGAATGAATGGAATTACCAATTACAATTACCAACTTTACGAAAAACCACCTCCGACATATGAAACTGCTATTTTGTTTCCAATTTACATATAAGCTATTATAATGTAAATGATAAATGACATTGAGTTTATAATACGAGATTGAATAGTAACATTAGTATAACTATAAAATATACCTAATAAAAATGTCAAATTATTAAAAATATTATTTTTCATGTAAGATTAATATGTGGATTCAAGTGCAGTTGTGAACATAAACTTTACTAAAATTTATTAATTTATACAAACTTGAAACATTTAATGTAAAAATGTAAGCAAATAAATCTCATTTACACACTACACTTCATCTTCCATCTTGTATAATATTATTTACATATATAATACAACATGAATTGAAATTTATTTTTAAATGTTTATTTATTTAAATATATAAAAACGATTTACATTCTAAAATTTCTATTCATTCTATTCTTTTTAAATTGAAAGAATTTTTCCATTTCAGTTATTCTTATTCTCGTTTTAGCTATCAAGCATAAAAAAATTAAAAATAAATAACACAGAACATGAATTTACAATATTTTTTGCTGCATTTATTTTGCCTTTGTTGGTTTATAGCTCCTCAATTGAAAAGGAAGATGAAGAATCATTAATTAACAATATAATGAGTAATTTACATACGTCGGACAATATTGATAGCATGCATGGAATTATTAACACATCTGTTGATGAAAAAGTTTATAAGGGAAATTCCGTCGCTCGAAATTCATTTCCATTTATTATTGGTCTTTTTGATGTATGGAATTTTAATTAAAAAATTTATTCTTGCAAATATAAATATTAAGCAAATAATTAATTTGTTATATTTTAGACTAGAGGTGGACAGTTTTGCGGCGGTTCTTTATTAACCAAAAATTACGTTTTAACTGCAGCCCATTGTGTTGTTAATTTGAATTCAGAAAAGCAAACAGCAATAGCTGGACTTCATGAAATCAATACAAAAAATGGAGATAATGAGCCTGGAAGACAATTTTCAACATTTACAAAATCATCAACAACAATTCATCGGCAAGATTTTAAAATATTATTTATTAAATTTTCAAAATTATTAATCATTAATCAATTAATTACTTTAACTTCCTATAGGATATATGATAATAAAACATATGCAAATGATATTGCGATTATAAAACTTGAACGTCCATTCAAATTGACCAATGTGGTGAAAACAATTTGCATTGGAGCTGCCCAACGACAAGCAACAGTAGCAGGATGGGGAATTTCAGATTGTGGAACAAAAACTTCAAACATCCTTTTGCAAGCGACTGGAAACGTCATAACCAATGACGAATGCAGCAAATATGATCCGGACATTGCACCAACTAAACTTTGCATGATGTTTAATAATCAAAGCAGTCATAGAGGAGATTCGGGTAAATTTAAAACTATTTACCTGTTCAATTATCCATATTTTTATACTATATGATTAAATGTCGATTTATAATTATGAGACATTTAAACATAAGGTATTTTAATTCGATACAATATTAGGGGGACCACTTTTCCATACATCTGGACCACTTCAACAAGTAAAGATTTAATTTTCAATTTAAAATATTTTAGAATTTTATTAAATGTTATAAGTGAGTATTTTATATTATTATGTATAGAATATTATATATTGTAAGTTTGTGTATTATTTAATTTTTAGGTCGGATTAGTATCATATGGAACGCTTGATGCAAATGGATGCCCGAAAACAACAAGACCAGATGTATACACAAGAGTCAATCAGTTCAAAGTTTTTATTGAAAAAACCGTTGGGCAAAAGGTGTTTTGTTGAGATTTAAATTTAATAAAAGTCACCTTGAGACAATTCTTAAATTAATTTATCGCAACAATGATTATAATTTTTGTTTTTAACTATTTTACTTAACTTTAAATAAAATATTTACATTAAATATATCTGTATTAATTTTTCATAATTTAAATAATAACGGTACAATATTGAACTATACATTTAAATAAGCAATGCTTATTTTAAGACTTACATTTACTCCCTTTTGGCCTCAGGGAGTAATGTTGTTAGATTACAAAATTATGAAAATTCATAAGAACCCGGAGCAAATTGAGCTCCAAGGGCGTCAGTAAGAGGTAATTTGAATTTGAGTTTAATTTTTGGTGGTTTTGGAGTTGTTGTAATGTTAAGCGCAGCTTCCATCATCATTTTTTGTAATTTGAAACCCCAAAATGGGTTCATGTATCCTGGATAAAATGGTGGATATTGTGGATAGGGAAACATTGGTGGAAGAGCGTAGAGAGGAACTGAAGGCATTGGAAGCGGAGGAGGAATTGAATCTTCTTCTTCGGACCCAACTTCTCTTTTTTCTCTCAGAACATTTCCTTCTGCTAAATTATTAATAAAATATTATTAAACAAATTAAATATCTAGACTCTAGAGCACAAAATGACTAGAATATTATTAAATCTAATATGTTAATAATTTGGAGGTCAAAATTTTAATTTACCTATAAAATGACAAGAAACGAGTATTAAAGATAATATCGTTAAATTCGCTAAAGTCTTCATTTTCTATACAGTAGCAAATTCTCCAAAGGCCGGTGAAAATTATTAGAGAAACAATACAAATCTACATCTATTGTCTCATTGACTTTGAAAGTTCAGTGTTGAAAGGTCGAGTGTCCAGATCCAGATTATATTTAAGAAAGTGAATTAATTTATGCAGTAAGTCTCACCTGTGACAGATGGAAGAGATTTGGAATTAACAAAGCTCCATTTAAAGTTCAACCCATCATGAGTCTCTTCTGAAAGTGAATTCATTGAAATGCTTAACGTATTACAATAAGAGTTATTTAAAGATTCTAATATTACATTATATTGTAATTGTGTAATTTCTTAAGTTTAATCAACATTAAGAAATTTAATAAGTTTCACAACATTACCAGTTGTTTAATAGATTAATAAATCAAAGATCAAATAATCAAAATCAAAATATGCAGCGTATTTTCAACTCAATAATAATAGGTTGATTGTATGGATGCATATTGCACTTTAATATGAAATTGTAAATTCACTAATTATAAATATGATAATTAATTTACCGATAATTGATCATTTTCACACTAGGTAATTCATTTTGGCAACACTATAATCATTATTCATTATTAAGGCTCATACTTTCCAGGACTAACATTTCCCACCCCATGAATCAACAGGGTTAGGGTTCTCTATGGAGAATAATGTATTGTATAGGAGAAAAGTATAACCTAACCTCGCTACATTGAAATACACCAATGTGAAGTTTGACAATACTTTTTCCTTTCAACGCGAATAAAAAGCAATTCCTTTTGCCCAATAGCGCCAATAATAATGATAATTATCATATATCATCATAAGTACCATATGATGATATATGATATATGGTACCCAAAGTATTATACCTTGACATTAAATTCTGTGCTGGCATTTCACCTATTGGGCAAATGTGTGCCTTTTCGTCACGTTGGAAGTAAAAGTGTTTTCAAACTTAATAGAAGTTTGCAGCAAACCGTTTGCTATTACATAGTTTATTATCCACTATAAATAATTTAAAGTTCAAGTCTGAAAATACAGATAACAAATTTCTGCATTATTAAGTATTAATATGTAATTTAATTGCTTGTTTAAGTGGAGAAGTAATTAAAGGAAATTTGATTTGTGGTAACTTTATATTTTTATTTGTATTAGGAAATACTTTCAAGGAAAATAAGCTAAACTATTGGTTTATTTATACCATACCTAAATTAAAAGTTATAAAGTTAAGTAAGATAAATGATTTATTACTTATCTCATTTCATATCCCAAATATTGTACTTAAAAGTGAACGCTTTTATTAAATAAACGATAATTCCGAAATGATAATCAGTTTCTTTTCCATTAACGTGCATTGCATTGATTAAGAGATTATTATGGGTTTGATTATCAATGTAATTTTTTATTCAATATTGTTAATTGTGATTGTGGATTGCGAAATTTCAAGTGAAAGATGCACTGAAATAAATGAACTTAATTCGACAATAACTTATTCTTGGAATGAAATTCCTGGTCTTTGCTTAGCTCTAAAAGAAAGTTCTTTACCAGGATTGATTGAATTTGTCTATTATAACTCAACGGTTAGTCAAAAAATTGCATTTCTTTTCTAAATAATATTACTTGTATTATTTATAGATAACAAATGGGATTTGGTGCAATAAATATAAAGACCTTTGTTGGTTGGATTGTAAAGGTAATTTCTGTCATTCTGTCATTGTCATTATTAAAAAGATTATAACATAAGCCAATGAATTATATTTAAAAAGTTAATATCGATGACCGTATTGTTAAAAATATTAAATTTTATTTAATTATCAATATTCAGTTTTCATATTCATTGATCGAACACAGTCTGACTTTGATCGAATGGAAGACTTGGAATTTAAAAACGGAACGGAAGTGAAATGTTCCAAAAATGAAAGGGAAGATAGACCTTATTGGCTCATTAACACAAACGATTCCCAAATTCTAAAACAGAATAATTGGAACAATGAAACGTTCAATAAAAATTTGTATATTTTATTAATAATAAAACAAACACAATTATTAATATTTTTTAAATTTAATAAAAATATATTAATTTCATTTTCTTTTCATTTTATATAGTATGATGAGAGATATCCCATCAAATAAAAATGAAAGTTACAGGTGGGATTTTAGTATTGATGTGCCAGAAGTATTACTTTATTGTTCACATAAGATGCCTGATTCTGAAGATGACTTGACTTCAATATTATTGAGAAATATCGACACAAGACAAGACAAAAGGAAAAGTTTGACTAATGAAGTTAAACAAGAAAAGAATTTTTCATGCGCTAAGGCTGACAATTATTATGAACCTCTCAATTTTGTGATTAAATGTCGTAAAAATGATTCAGTTCCATTGGAAAAGGGAGGAATCGAAAGGAAATCCAGAACAATTAAAATTGATAATGGATCTTCATACACATGCGATTTTTATGATACTTTTACCCAACGTAAGTACTTATATTTATAATTTAATTAGATTGAATAATAATTTTCACATTCTAAATTGATTTTCGCATTATAAATTCAGCTAAAAGAAATTACTCATTTGAACTTTACGTCATCAATGTTAAAATTAATCCAGATACAACTTCAACAACGAGTATTAAATATATTTTTTACATACTCCATTAAACAATAAACAACAGAGAATCAATTTTTATTTTAATAGTTAAATTTATAATGGATATTTTTGATGTCTGATATTCAGAAAAGCCAAAGGGACAGCCAAAAAATTGCGTTGGCAAAGGAATATATGGCGAAGACTATCATGCAGAACCTGGCAGTTCAGCGAAGAGTCCATGCGTTTGTAAATCCAATGAGAATATCAAAACTATAAAATGCGACACTAATAAGAACTTTGTTTGGGAATGTTCAAATGAGGGAAAATGGCTCACCATTGTTCCAAATAATACAAATTGTTTGACTGTTTGGTTGGAAAATATTACTGTACAAGTCAATGAAGACATCAAGGTTGATTCATTTTTAGTTGTTTTATTTTTTAATAAATTCAACTAATTGTAAAATTTTGATATCAGAAAAATCCTGTAATTGAATTGAAAACTGCTACAGAATATGTAAATCAAATTTACGAGAATGTAAATAAAACAAAGTATGAGGGTCACGAGGTTGAAAATATTTTGGACGTTTCAATAACCATCCTTGATCATGTCAACAATAATTTTTCATGCTCAGAAGAAATGGCTAAAATGATGGATTTAAAGAGAAATGACACCAAAGCTTTAGAAAGCTTTTATGAATTATTGTTCAATACAACAGATCTGATGCTGAGAAGTGATTTAGTTTGGAATCAAACAAACGCCAATAAAATCATTGTAATTTTCTATAAAAGCTTCTTTTAACATTTAATAAAGATCTAATGAGATTCTAATCTAATAATTACATTTTTATTATTTATTTGTATTTTCGCTGATTTTAGTATCATGACTCAGCATCGCGTATAACAGGACGCATGTTATCGGCATTAGATTTATATGGATTTGACTTGTTAGAAAAAATTAAAAAATTCAAAGCTCAATGTTTGAACAAAACTAGTGAGTCATACAAGTATCCATTTAAATCTGAAAAAGATATGAAAACGGTTTTTGTTGAGAGTGGAATAATGAATTCAGAT
Source organism: Neelides folsomi (assembly GCA_034687125.1). NCBI lineage: Eukaryota > Metazoa > Arthropoda > Collembola > Neelipleona > Neelidae > Neelides > Neelides folsomi. The sequence continues at coordinate 45,588 of JAQGBZ010000178.1, read as the reverse complement.
ACAGAACAAGTCTTGAAATTACCTTCAGGTTCAACGAAATCTGATTCCCACATTCAATTCCCCTCAAATTGGGTTACTACAGATTTTAAAAATGAAAATGAAGGAGTAAAACAAAAAGAAGTAAAATACACTTTTGTCCAAATCTCAGAGTCATTGATAGAAGGAAAAATTAAAAGGTAAATATTGAATTTAGGTATCTGTATATTTCTCAATAAGTCAATAAGGATCATTCATTTTAATTATTTGTATAATTAGGATTGCCGAAAGTGGAGATCTAGACATTTGCAGTAAAAAAGAAACAGAGGACATTAAGATAAGTTCATTGATTGGCATTTCACTGAATAGTCCTAAAAATAATAACGAAGAATTTTTTCGAGTTCCGGGTTATTAAGATACCTTTAAAATATATCTAAAATATTAAAATCTAACAGTATATTACTATCAATTGTTAACAATAAAATAATTATCAGCTCTGTTAAAGAATTTTAAAGAATATTAATTTAATAATTTATAATTAGCAAATTTTAAAACAGGTTCTAAGTTCAAAATAATTTTCAAACACAAATCAATCGAACAAGATATACTTGCTAAATACTCTAAGTGCTCCGGCAAAAACATGAAAAGGCAATGTGTCTTTGTGCGATATGAAAATCATACAAACCCTGAAAATAACAAGTAAAATTAACAATCTAAAATTTTGTAATATTAATATAATTAGAATAATTACCTAATTTAAATTCAAAGTATTATTTACCTTAATATATTAAAATAACAGTAACTCGGAAGTTAATAATTTAAACTCATTTTGTTAGATGTACTTACTGGTCATATCAAGGCTGCGTGGTTTTAGAATATACTCAAGATCGTACTGTATGTGAATGTGATCATTTAACAAATTTTGCAGTGATGTTTGGAAAAGGCGCGAAAAAAAAAAATGTAATAAATAAATCTTATCGTTATCATATAAGCTAAATTCAATTTGTTAATTTGATTCGTTTCAGGATGATGGATTAAAATATCTTACAATTGCGCTTATGATAATTTCTATAATTTGCTTAATATTAAATATCATCATCATTTCATTTCAAAAAGTTAAAAAAATCCAAGCAAATATAAATAAAAATTTATCAATTTGTTTAATTGGGGCGAATTTATGTATCCTTTTATTTCTTGATAAGTCCATTATTTTTAATTATATTGAAGATGAAAATATCCGATTTAAGGTATGTAAACAATGTCTATTATCTTTGCAAATATTTTAATCATTTTTATTATACATACGTTTAACCAACTTTAAAAGCAATTTTATTTCATTTAAAAGCAAAAATCATCAATCAAAAATTGTATAATAAAGAAAGATATTTATGTCCCACCCTGTACATTTACCCAACACTTTTATTTTTATAAAATAATTAACTATTTTTATTATTATTAATTGTACCTTATAGGTTTGTTATGCAGCAGGATTAATATCACATTATATTTGGCTAGCTGCTTTTTGTTGGATGGCTGTGAACGGCATTCAATTGTTTAAAATTGTTTTTTTCGTATTTAATAAAAGAACTTTTAAAGTACATTATAATGTTGGGGCTTACGGAATTCCGACCATAATTGTTGCGATAACTGCGACTATTGGTCATTTTGATAAAAACAAAGAATTTGAAAATGAATGTCATACATACGGAGGAGAAAATTAGTATAAAATTAATAATTAAATATAAAGCTATAAAAATTACTCCCAAATGCAAATTAATATTTAAAATTTTATACCTACCCTCTATATAAAATTGTAATTATTTTATTAAATATTTAATATAGCTGCTGGCTAAATGGAAGTTATATTTGGGCTTTCTTGGCTCCAGTAACCTTTATAATATTTGTAAGACAACATTTTCATTTATTTAACTCATATTTAAAATTTTTGTTGTATTATTATTTTTATATTTATGTATTATTTTCAATTTAGATGAACATTGTAGCATTTATTGTCACATTGAAAAAATCCTTTGACTTGAATAAATCATTATTAAAAAATAAGCGTGTGAAAACGTGCAGGTGAATATTTAAGTAAAATCTGTAAATGACTATTCTAATTAAATATTACGAGATCGCAATTTTGAAATTTTTAATTAGGACAAGACTTTCTGGAAGTTTATCTTTAACCATAATGTTGGGTTTGACATGGATATTTGGATATTTACAAATAATAGAAGACGAAGGATTTCAAAAGATTGCCTCGTATTTATTTGTAATTTTAAATGGTTCTCAGGTAAAAAATCGTTCAACAATTATTTAAAATTCATTTTATCATATTATTGTGTAGTTTTTTGAAAAATAATTTTCTACATTTCATTTAGGGAATTTCAATATTGATTTTCAATTGTTATCTGAATGAAAATGTTAGAAATGGAATTTTAAAGAGTATTAGAACTACGGTGACTTCACAAACCGTTACCTCTTCTAATACCGACAAAAATGATACTGGTAGAAAAAGAAAACAAGTGGGTAAGGGAGACGATTCAACGTCGTCAAATTTCGCCTCTTCAAATTCGACAAATGCGTCCAATTACTACGAAAATACTCCCGTTTTTCAAAAAAGAATTATGAACATGAATACTCAAAAAAATTAATTCAGAAATTGTTGAATCAACCTATTGTACCTTAGCATTTGTTAAACATTAGATATAATTTTTGTAAGTGTACTGATATAATGAGGGGTTAAATTCACTATTTAAGGAAGATGTTGCTGAGGCAAAAGAATAAACTCCAAATCCTAGAATTTAGGATTAAATGTTTGATGCACTAGTTAAATGAATGATTTATTGAGTGATGTAATTGAAATCAATGATATTTAAATAATAATAAATGATTGCTCTCTTTCTAGTCAAGTTATTTTGTGAGTGTGGCTTGGGCGGGAAGGAAGCAGGCCTACATTCCCACCTAGCTTGCCGTAAAATTATTAATGAAAATTTATTAATGAAAGTAACTTTAAATACCTAATATGATAAAATGATATTTTATTAATCCGATTTATAATTTACAATTTAATTCACTTTTACAATAGTTTTTTTCAAACGCATAATGGGCAAGATCACTTTTGACGTGTTTGAGAAAGTTTCTTCATTTTGGCTAGGTTGCAAATACGAAATATTACATGTAAAGTATCGTAAGGTACATTATATATGAATTATAGGATGTATTGTAATATAAATAATAAATATCTCTCTAATAAGGATACCAAAATTCCTATAGGTAATAATCTTTGACAATGCTGAATTGTTCAGAATATCATTAAAGGTCAATTTAATTATTATTTTACTTGGGTAAAAGTCTTTAGATTTACAGAATCACAAGATGTGTAAGTAGTAAGTTTGATACTTGCTAAAATGACTTTTAGAAATACAATAACTTATTAAATATTCATTCAAATCAATCATTCCATATAATTACTAATAATTATTATATACCCGTTATATTTTGTAAGAAATCACTTTAAACTAAATTCTAAATTACTAAAGTGTTGTATATTTTCGATGCTACAATTTAACATATACCTACTCTCCAGGTCTCCAGACGCTAAGCCAATGCATTTCGCGGGTTTTGAATTTGATTTTGAGTTACATTATTTTAATTGCTATTGATTAAAATTATAATAACCTTATTCAAATGCTAAAACCCGGGAACTGCATTGGCTCGGTGTCTGGAGAGTATGTAGGAACAAGAAAAATTTCTTGAAGAAGATACGAGATCGTATATAGGGTTGTATAAAAGACTTTTTAAATCTATTTGGATTAATTAAAAAATATCTTTGTAACAAAACAATCCCTTTTGTTAACTAAAATTCACAAAAACAATTTTTCAAATTATAACATATGAGTATTTCAATTTACAATTACAAGTTAGACAATCCATGCTTTTGTTTTAATGGCACTTTATAGTATTTTTAATTATGTTTGTTCATTATAATATCAATTATTAACTGATGGCAATCTATAAGCTTTAGAATATCCATCCTATCGGAAATTAGCCGATCTTTGTTTCTGAAAATAAAAAAAATGGAATTTGAATTACGAATATATGTTATTTAATTTTACACTATGATCTATAGTATTAATTAGCTTCTTTTATTTAATTATTATAATTTATTATAATTTTACCTTAAGAAATGAGCAGCAGCTTTAGACGAAATTTCAGGAATTTGAAGTTGATCAATCATTTTGTAAACCTCGATGTAATTTTCTTTGTTGACTTTTTCTAATGCGTATGGGAATACAAAATGCTTGAGCGAATCCACTTGATAAGTAATTGAAAATTCCAAAAGACTCAAAGGATCACTAATGTTGCTTTTGGGTTTCCCGGTGTAAATCAGTCTTAAAAAATCCTCAACGATCTCTGGAGGTGTTTGATTAAATACAAGTTTACGTCCAGAGGATTCAGATCCTCCAGAGTTCACGAACATTTGCTTAAACCTTGGACTTGCACCTTTAAATTAACAATAAAAGGAACATTTAAAGAACATTACATTTACAATTTGTATGTACATATACATATTATTGCATATATTGGTAGGAGAGATGGTATACATAATTTTTATATTAAATATACTGCATCTAATCAACCTTATTTTAATTTAATGTAATATTATTCAATAGAGTATTTAAACGTGAGAAATATTGAAACCTAAAAGAAATGAATTAAAACTTAATTATAAATATTTGTAATATCTGTATATAAATATAACCTCACCAGAAAGAATAAATTTGTGTGCGTGGAATACTACTGGAAGACAATCTGGAATACTTTGCTGCACGACGTGGATTGTTAAGTCTGAAATATCTGGACTATTATAAAGACCCGCGCTGTCAAATTTAATTTGAAATTCTGGTTCTTCTTTTTCTAGAAAATAAATATAACATTTTAGAGAATTAAATAAGCTCTAAAAAATCAATTTCGTATTATTTTGTTTAGTATAAAAGTAAATTAGTAAATAAATACACAATATACTCAAATTATTTTATATAAATTGTTCAAAATCATTAAAATATTAATTACTTATTAGATTTGGATTTAACGGCATGCTGTGATTTTTATCCGGTTGCACTGGAGAGTGTTGTTCATATTCCATTAGTAAATTTAACTTGGAATTAATTTTCGGTAAATTTCTCTCTGGTGGTGAAGTTAAATTTAGGTCCAATTGATGACCATTCCCATTCCCTTCATATTCCAATAATTGCTGTGAATGTTGTGTTGTTATTACTTTTAAATATTTCCCCCTTGTTGCAATTCTTCCTCTTGCTCTTCCTCTCTTGATGCCTCTTAAACTTGATTTCAAACCTCCTCTTAATAATCCTCTGAAGGTAGTAAGTCCTCGTCCGATTCCTCGTCCTCGTCCGATTCCTCTCCCTCTTCCTCCTCCCCTGGATCCTCTCGGTTTGACAACAATATCAGGCGAAACCATTTTGATTTTAGGATTTTCAAATTTTAAACTCGCTGCCAGAAAGTGTCAGACTCACAAAGTTTGATTAGAATATTAAAGTTTGAAACGTCACAATAGAATAATACGTATGGCTTAATTAAGGAACCACAAATGTATTTCTGAATATAAAGCTGAGAATAAAATAAGGCTAATGAATTTTTGTCGGATCCATTTTTGAGTCTGAATAAGCGAAGGACAAAAGCAGAAGGGAACCCTTCGGCAGATTCAACCCTCAACTCCCGTCCTGTCTACCAGCTGACACAGGCGCTATATGCTCCCATTGCCATTAGGCTGGGCAATACAATAATCTCTTTCAACACTTTAAGATTTAAGAGTACTTGGGAACCTTTGGCACCCTTATAGATAAGCCCATATAACATATATATATATATCCAAGCAAACAAAGTAATAAATCACCAGATTCTCACCATAACTGAATATGTAAGTAAAATAAGGAAAATGCTTTATGATATGGTACATACAATATAATATACCATATACAATGTTATACCTAGGTACAAGTATCCTAGTGTGTATGTAAATACATGATAATGATACAAGTAGTATTTTACTATATCAATATGTACCTTATATTTATATATAAGGCAAATGGAAGTAATGTACTCTAATATTTTCTTAAAATTAAATAGGGCATGATTTTATCTTAACTAATTATGAAGAAATTTAGAAAGTGTAAACCCATTTATTTTTTATAATAACAAAACTTTTGTGAAAATGCCATATAATTTCTAGTGTCAAATGTAAACTTATAAGTCGCTTTGTACTTACATATAAGTATACATATAGTATAATTATTTAATTTAGTTAAATTATTTTGGCCCCAAATAAAGTATTTTATTGTTTTTACTACCAATCTATTAAAATATAAAAATCATTATCTTAATGGGAATTAAAATCAGATTGAAAAGACAAATAATGGTTTTGGGCCCATTGAAAATTTTGTTATCAAAAGTTATGTCAAAAATAAGTGTAAGTGATTGCGGGTCTGAAGTGGATCCGAAGTTGGATTTTTGACCATAATGTCCAACTGGGCCTTCTTATCTCGGGTTTTTCTCTTGTATAACTCTTGTGCCCTTATGGCCCATAATTTGTGGGGTGAGAGATAATGGAGGAACGGAAGAAAGTTTCCACAAGGGGCCAGTGATTTATTCCCACCAGTCTCCTTATTCTCATCGGCGTCTCCTCCTCCCCTCTTGGAGGATTTTGTAAAATATTTTCTCCTTTTATTGTCGCATCATTCCAAGTTGTTCGGGGACTTTCGGGGTTTAAGGAAGTTGATAAAGCGGTGGTGAGTTAGGCAGGGCAAGGAGGCAAGTGGAGGCTAATAACAGTGTCAAACACCATGAGAAATAGGATGGGAGAGATTTCCCTTAGCAACCTCTGCTGGAGAAAAAGATTCATTTCATTCATTCCCCGAATTTCCCGGCAGCTCCGACAGTCTGACATCCCCCTACCCTCAGAATACAAGAAATCCCGAATGGCTCGAGGAGCTTTTTCCCCTTTGAACATTTTTTATACTTTTTTTTCATTCACTCGAATGAATTATTGGAAAAGAAACTTAAATTGCATTTATTTTATTATCTTTCCTTTTAATATTCCATTTAACTAAAATTTGTAAAATAAATATGTTTAATACTAAAGATAATAATTGTGCTTAATTATTGTAAATTTTGTACATTTTTTAGTAAAATCTTTACTATAAGTTTACTATAAGTTTAAAATTATTAGCATTTTACTAAAGAGTGCACCAATATTTATTTCCTGACATTCGACTTGTAAAAAATAGCAGGGTAATTGAGAAGCTGAAATTGCATTTTGAATTTATAATGTGCAATAAATATAATATAGAATTTAATACTCTCGCCAGTTTCCTCTAATAGCCGTCATAAATAATGCGTTCAAGTTGGGTGTGTGGAGGAGGCCAAGGGAATCTTCCCATTGTATTTCTTTCGTTTCCTTAATAGTCGTATAAAGTTGAAGCTTCTCCTTAAGCTGTTTCCTCTCTATTTATTACTTTCCCCACGTCCTCAGAAATATTTACATATTCTTTATACTTTAATCTTACCAACTTTTCCTTATTTACCGCAGCTTTACGCTCAAAATCCTCAGCATATATAAAATGCATACAAAGTCAACTTATACCGTCAACTTACAAATTGGGACTTTGTACTTACTACAGATATGTAATATTTGTAACCCTAATGTGTACAATATTATCTAAAGTAAATAACCACTATTTATATATATATATATATATATTGTTTCTTATTTTATATTAGGCGTAATATTAATTATATATGTACTAGATATTTGTACAATTTTGTAGATATATTTATTATGTATTTTCGATATATTCTTAAGAAATATTGGGGAAAGTGTGACCATAAATTGGGTAGGATTAGAAATCATGCAGTTAGGACTGGCTTAGAAATGACAAGTCTGGGATTTGTACTTTGTCGTTGTTCTCAATTGTGATTCCGTCCACGAGTGCTCATTTCGTATTCCGCCCCTTCATCCTTTATTATCGGGGAGGAAAGGCGACGGATTCATCGGATCGGGAGATTCGGGGAGTATGAGGGAAATTTAGATCCGAAGGGATGTCGAGAGATTCCTCATCCCGAAATTCTCATTGACTCCTCATTAGAATTTCTCCCAGTATTTCGGCCTGAACCGCAAACAAACGGAAGTTTGCAATTTCCAAAACTCCCTTCGTTTTCCCCATAGAAGTCAAATGAACCGGAGCGACCAACTTTTGTTACAAACTACCAAAACTACGCCGATTCCGCTTATCTGAGGTTTTAAACTCATTTATGCGTTTCAGCACAATTACACTCACAAATGAGAGAAGGGATCAATAAGTCCTTTTAATTATACTCCCATATTTCATTTTAATTCCCGACCTTCAAGTAAACGCAAATAGAATTTAGCCATAAAAGAATTAATTTAACTAAATACAGTTTAACTAAATTTTCGAAAGTCTAGAAAAAACAAAACAATATTATAAAAATAATGAAAATAATGATTTACAATTATAGTATTATAGTTTAGAATAGAATTGTTATTTAGGACTTTCTATTTTGTGAACTTTTTGTATAAGATGTTGAATGATAAATGGTGAGAAGGATATAAATTAAGTTTGATTAAATGAATGGTGATTAGTTGGATGAACATGAGCGGAAATGTGGACTGGCATGTGACACGAGGGGAGGAAGAGAAAATCAATTTAGAGCTCAGTCAAATGTCAACTTCAATATCCCACTTTGTTAACTTCGCCGCCCAAATCCCGGAAAGTCAAGTTCAATATTATTCTCAAAATCTCCCTTATTAAAATTTATTCAAATTTCTTCGAACACATTTTTCATAACAACTTTGAACTTGTCTTGATGTCAAGTCCAATCACTGAAGTTTACTCGTCTACGCATTTTCCTATTCTCCCCATATAAAACATTGTAAAATCAACCCACAATTCCTTACATTTATTCAATAAGAAAAGTTTAAAGTTTACGCTCAATGGCTTAATGAACATTTCTAAATCAATGAACAAAGGAAATTAATTTGTTACTATAATTAATCCGTGAAAGACATTTTAAGTCTGGAAAATAACGATAGAAATATTTTGAAATGAATATAGGAAATCGAAGGATAAGGAAAGAGAAAGGAAATGCGCAAAGAGGAATTTTTCCAAGAATGGTGTAAGAAAATGAGTAATTGAATATTCAGTACACGGAATGAATTAAATATTATAATATTTCATTCCTAGGTTAAAATCCCATTTTCTCGGAGGTCATTAGAATAATTGAAATTTATATTAATGAGAACCCCATTTCCATTTTCCATATTCCTAATGATCTCGCAAGATTTTCCTCCTCGGTTTTCACTTTCTTTATTTACTGCACTCATTTAAATCCCATTAGCAAATTTCATAATTAATCGACATTATGCTCCAAATTTATATTTTAGGTGAAGAAGGGTTAAATACTTATTCAGTCATTAGACAATAATTTTGAATCTTCATTACATAATTTATAAGAACTAAAATTCTAAATCCGAGATTAAACCAAAATAAATGTTTAACAATTTTGTAATTTTAAAGTTAAGGAAGAATTTTGTAAAGTTTTAGGATTTCTGACTCTGTTGATCCCATTTAAAGAAGTTGATAGGAATTAGCAAGAAAGTTCTCGATCTTGAAGTTTCTTTTGAAGGTGGAAAGTTTGAATTCCTTTTGATAAGAACTGAAGAGATGTTGAGGAGAACAATGAGAGAAAACACTTTCGTTTCGTACTAAAAGCTTCCTTTCCAACTTCAAACAACAGATACATTAAACAACACAATACAATGAGATACATTATACAATACCTTCTTATTTGAACATCTTTATTCTAAAAAGTTGATATAAGAAACCTATTAGTCCTTATATCTTACTTAAGATAGCCGAATTATTAAAACACTTTAAAATAAGAATTTAATCCTTATACATAAAAACAACTTATTAAAATTTTAATATTATATGTTTTGGTAATTTATCGTAAATGTTTCGTGAATATAAGCATACGTACTATAATAAGATGGTATATAAGGTATACTAGGTGTATAATATATTAAGATGTAAAATGTGAAACAAAATATTTAAACATAAGTTTTTATAAATAATTTTATGAATCTTTATTTCAAATTTACTATTCAAGTCAAGTGTAGGGGAGAAGAAGCATGTGTGTATTACAAAAACTATTTGACTGCTAGTAACATAAAGTAGCTTAAATAACAAAATTGACAATAGATAAAGAGTGCATAGGAGCGAAAGGGCTTTTAGTCAAAGATGTTTATTCTTTCTCTCCTATCTTTGGGTATATCTCGGGAAGGTAAGTAGCGACATTCAATTTCAATGACAGTGCAAATGGAGAAAATGAAAGTCAGCACAAATCTTTGAAAGGTAAAATTATCCTTTTAAAATTCAAAGTGCGCCAATTAAGACCTAATGTGTAAAAAATATAAATTTTACCGACAAAATAAAAAATAGTTTCGCTTTTAAATTCTTATATGCATACTCAAAAATTTATTTTATATTTAATTACCTCTGTCTTATAAATATATGGAATATTGTGTATATTAATAATAAATACTAATACTATGTAACATATAAGTATAAATAGTACATATGTATGTACTATAGATATTTATATTCTATACTTGGTTGGTATATTGGAAAAATGTGAAAAGGGCGCCAAATATTAAATAACGTTAAATGACATGTAAGAAATGGATAAGTTTGATGTTCATTTGGTCGATTGGGTCCATATAAGGATGTGACTGAGAAATGAGAATTGAAGCATTGTGAGGAAGATGAAAAAGGGAATCGAATACTTTGTGTGGATGAATAATGCTCCAGTTATTAAACTCCATTCCATTTGGCAGGTGGGGAGAGTGAGAACTCATTTAAATAGGAATTCCCTTAAGGTATTCAAAAACTCCCGTTTATTCAACCCTCTCCAGACGCCTGAGATTTATGGCCAAATTATCGACATAAGTATGGAAGGAAATGACAGCAATTAGATGCTCATTATAACATTCTTTTCTTATTTTCATACCTTAAATATCCAAACTCCAAATTCTCATTCACTTGTTTCTTAATCTGTATTTATTATCCTGTCAATTTCTATTCTTATGCTCCGATCCTTATACTCCTTCTGCTCTTCTTTAAACTAATGCTAATGAATTTAATGTGATTTAAAGCTACTTTTAAAAAGGTTTGAAACGTATAGAAAATATTTTAAAAATTTTTTATACTGGTTGGGAATTTTCATGTTATATTTATAAATGAGGATTGGTGAGTTAAAAAAGAAGGAGCTTTAAAAAGCGTTTAAGAAAGGCGTAATTCCTCGTTAGTTGAGAACCCAAGGAGTTGAGCAGAGAACAATGAAGTGACATTTATGCTCCAATGGAAAATTGTAAATTTCTTCCTAATTCTCTCCAATTTATGACTTTGACCGAATTTGTAACAAGGAAAAGGCCGAACTTTGAGGTTTTACAGCTTTTTCTTCCAAACCCTTCACTCCCATTAGCTTTTATAGAAATCCGATATTTCACATTCAATAAACTCAATACTTTCCATCCTACACCCATTTTACTACATATAATTCCATATTGTTTCCCAATTTCTCTTCCCAACTATCACTATCAACCCTTTATGTCACACTTGAAGTTAAATGAACATTAATTTATTATCACTTATAGCTCCCTTTAATGTTATTATAGTATGGTTAATTCATAGTTTAATATTTATTTGTACTACGTGCGTAATATATCCAATTTATAAACATTTGATATTTGGCTTATTTTAATCATTTATCTGCATGATACTGATACTGCAAAGTTTTACTTTAAAAATTATACCGAAGAAGTACCATTATTTTATTATCATTAGTGAGCTGGAGGAAAGTAATATTTAAATTGTAATTAATCTAAATAGAATTTTTAAAAAAATGTAAGATGAGCTTAAAATATTCCATGTATATAAAGTGGAGGGAGAATTTGAAAAAAACGTGCATGGAGAATCGTAGTTGATTGTGAGTAGAATGAGCGGCGGTGGGGTCTTTTGGTTCTTTGTGAGGGTTGAGGGAAAATTAGAGGGTATGGAAAGAGTAATCGTTTTGAGGCACGAGATCATCCAGACCTTCACTACGCCCTTTCCCACATCCGCCTCAAGAGAACTTCAAAATATTCTTTAAAACCTTCCCTGAGGAAATCTCCTCTATACTTTAATTCAATTACTCATTCTCCCCTTCTTTACATGTTCAAATATCACTTCTGGTTAGGCATTAGAAAACCATAAGTACAATCTTTACTATGCTTTACATACACAGGTGTAGTAATCAAAAAAGCGTTCATTTTAACAAACAATTATATAGTAATTGTACATAATAAACCCAAGCAAGAATAAGGTATTTTTGTATGACGTTGAATTGCCAAGAATTTTGTGAAAATATTATTTTCCTTCCGAGACCGATTTATTGTCAAAGTGGGTTTACGTCGGGTTTATAATTGTAGGTCGGAACATCCGTTCATCTTCTTCAAAAAAAGGCGTGTCGGGTCGAGGGAATAAAAAACAAAGTTGTGATTTCCTTTTGACAATGATGAATAAGAATCCATGAGTTTAAAAAAATCGCCACGTTTTCAATCTTCTTTTATTACGACTGGGGTTTATTTCATTGTAACAATGATTGTATTACTAAAAATTATTTTATTCGAAATATTTAAACAATTTTGCATTTATTTCAATTTTAGGAATATTTTTGTTTATTACACTTTTACGATAAGAGAACCTTACATAAGAAAACCATTAATTATTTCTTATCCCTTTTATCTTTTCTCTTATCTCATAAATTTTCTCCATTGTATATTTATGCGCATATTTCATTCAGAATAGTGCCCTTAACATTTATATCCACTAATTGCTGGTACATTGAGATTAAACAGTGAGATCAAACTGGGTATATAAATTGCATAAGCGTGCAGAACGCATTTGAACCAAAATAATAAAATAACGCAAGTTGGAAAATCTGTTCCAAAAATCATTATTTTAGATGAAGCACAGGTTTTGTGCATTTGGCCGTTCTTTTCCAAAGCTGTTAGTATAAGTCGTAAGTTTGGTCTTATAAGAATAGTTTTTAGAATCCTACAGGGTGATATTACTCATTGTCACGCCAAGTGTCAGAAATTCCCTTCTTCCCCCGACTTCCTCCTTTTCATCCCCTTCCTCATCCAGATTCTCCTCCCGAGTCCCTCACTAAGGAAAAATCGTAAGAAAGGGCAAAAAATCAAAGGAGAAACAACACACGGTACTGACATTAGGACTTTGAACATGACAGCTTCAACTCTGCTTCTGTTCCTTTATTTCACCCCCAAAACACTTGAAAGATATTTGACAATGCCAGGTCGACCCTTATTGAGACTTCCGTTCTCAAGTATTTATTAAGTATTATTGAGACATTTGAACTCATTTTTCAAATACGTGCGCCTTTTTCAGTCAATTTAGACAGCATATAACACCAATGTTCATATACCAATATTATCCGTTATTAATACAGTCATATATTTAAGTAGCTGAAGCCTCTGAAATTGAAGTAGTGGAGTATAATGTAATGTAAGGTTTAAGGAACGTACAGGGTGTACAGGTGAAGATGTACATAAGAACAAGTATTTTTGAGAATGAATCGGAATAAAAGGTGAGTTGTTGAGGTTGCCGTGACGGAGGGCAATTCATCTTCTTTTGCTTCTTTATTATCTTTTTCCATATGGGAGAAACGAGGAGGCGCCCTCATAACTTCACAAAATCTTCCAGTTCTTCGAATCCTCCGAGAATCATTCAGACTTGTGGAGGATATCCTCAAACCATTGGGAAATGAAGACGTGGGAGGTTTAGCAGATTTATAGATGGCCAATGATATCCTTTTTAATTTCATTTCAATCTCATTAACATTCACATGTCTGAGTTCCTTGAGGCTCATTTTCCTAATATGACCTCCTCTTGGATAATAACTTAACTAATAACTAATGTGTTGGAGGAGGGGAATTGTCCAAATGACATCGTAAATTCAATGCTTTCAATGGGATTGGGATTCAACACTCTTTTGGAATAATAATTATTTTCCAGTTTGTTCATGCAAAGATGCAAACATTCGAAATTGGCGCTTAAAGCTAATGGTTCCAGATTATTGTTAAAATATACCAATTAAATATTGTCTAAAATTTCCTATGATTTGATATTTGATATTATACCAAGTATCTTGCAGTGAGCTTTATTGACATAAAGGTATTAAATTATTTTAGATATACCATATAGCTTACCTAACTTCATATTATATAACATGGAGTTAGTATTATTATACTGTATAAGTAATATATAAGAAGAGATTTTTGATATGTTGAGATCATAAATCTTCATTTGAATCATTTGTAATAAAAAACGGTCTATGAGAATTGAGAATGTCGGAATGTCGCGAGTGAAATTAAGATTAAAGGGAGAATTGAAGTTTTGAGAGATTATGAGTTTTTTTGGGATTCTTCAATTGGGAAAGGTTGTGAGAAAATGAGAGTTATTAAAGTGAGTGAATCCAAACGTAAGGAAGAATTCCCCATTTTTTCATCTCTTTTATTACACTTTTACATTTCTATTCTTATCAGACTCACGAAGGTTCGGGGATTTGAGGGTATTATTTTATTACGTGGGTTTCCTCCTTCGTCTAAATCCATTTACTTTCACAAGATTAATGAATGGCTTTCCTTGCCGACCAAATCACGACAATTTTATCCGCTTCACACGACTAATTTTTATAAACTTTTCCTTAAATAACATTTACGATTTTTTCTTATAAAAACTTATTAAACCTTTTTCATATATGACTTAAATCTAATGAATGTGTACCATACGATACTACAGTCATCAAATACATATTATGTATTTTACCTATACTCTACAAGTTGATTGTATTACGTTTGTAATAACTGAAATATGATATTATTATTAACAATTAAAAACTTGGAGTTGATCCAAAGACATAAATATTTCAATTGATAGCGTGTACATATATTTGTATTATTCCAATTGTTATGCAAATGCAAACATATGGGTTTATTATGAAGTAGCAGTGATGTGAATTTATGTTGATGCCGAGGGAGGAAAAACAATTATTCCTGCAGGAGATTCATTTACATTTATTTTGACCGTTCAAATCATGTCCTTTGGGCAAATAAATACCAATTCCCCTTTACTTGGATAGAAATCTATGGGAGCTGATGGAGGGTTTTGTGGAAGCTCACCTTTCCAACACATGGGGTTAGCAATTACGAGCTCCATGGACCTTAAAGGTGAAATGTTAGGGATTATTAGCAATAATTGCTTCACCACTAATACACCTTTTCATTTTCTAATTGATCAATACATCATTCCAAAAAGAATCATTTTAAATGATTCCTTTTTAAATTCAAATTCCCTTTTATAAAAAACTTTTATAAATGCCTTTTTTATTAGTAAAGAGGCGTATTTTAAAAGTCTTTTCTTCTTAAATGCTAAATCTATATAGATTTACCATTACGGAAAAGTTCCTTTGTAAATATCCTCCACGTCTTAAATTCCTTTTTCAAAAGTCGGCGTCTTATCTTGGAAATCCAAAAGAAGAGATATGAAAGTCTGCATGGAAGTATACTATAGTTAGTTAAAAACCCATGTTATGTATATGTTATCTCTATACAACTCCTTTAAGACTTCCCTGGCGTATTATTTCGGCAGATTGAACAGAATTTCCTTTAAACCTCCCTTTGACTCTCAAAGCCGATTTTGTCCAATCCAATTCACAATTTAATACATTTCTTCTCTTCCATGTTCATGCCAAGGAAGTGTAAAGAAAATTTCTTTTTACGTCCTTCAATTTAAATCTTATTAAAAAATACATAAATATCTAAATCTTCTATTAATATTTTCGAAATCCAGCAATTGATCATTTAAATTAAAAAATTCAACCTTTTTATCAAAACGGTTTTTAACATTAAAATAATAATAAATACTTAAAATTGATACATTTCCAGCATTTAATTACATTGTAAATGTTTTGGCTCACATTCAGAATATTCATATAATAATAATATTTATTTAAAAATTTAGTGAATGGATAATATAAGAACAATATTGAGGGCTGGAGAAAAAAGCTAGGCGCTTGTTTTGAATTGATCTCAATTTTCCACTTGAGATCTTCTCCGCTTCCCTTTTCATTCTACCAAGCCCAATTGACAAGTGGAGGAGAAGTGACGGGGCCTTTGTGAAGTCAAACACTTCTTGCAACGTCATCAACGTTCTTTTCCTTCTTTCTCTTCATTGGATGATTGACAGGGGAAGTGAAGGATGGTGAGAGACGTTTTTCGATCCTTGAGCAAGAAACATCTTTCCAAGATCTCGACCAATTCTCTAATAATTTCCAGCTCCCGAAGAACCTTCTTTTCCGAAGACTCATCGTAAACTAACGACGGACAAATACACATTGAGGGCTATAACGACGCCTACGACCGTTTGTGAAAAATAGTTTGGCGTAATATATGAGGCAGTTTCCTATGTCTTCTCCAGATATTTTCCCATTGGATCTTACGGGTTCTTAAGAGGATCCTCAGCTCTAATTTACTGCACATTAGTGGCGAAGAAAATAAAAGTTTTTCTAATGATAATGGTGGGAATTTTGAAATTGCGACCAACACATGTTTTAAACTATAAAATCTAAAAAAACCTTGAACAAAAACCACTTCAATTTAATAGTCGTTACACAAAATACAAAACAAGTACTGTCAAACATTAAAACTTTTCTTCTAAGCAATAAAGATCAAATTATCAAAATGCATTTTAATAAAATCCCCCAATTATCAAAACGATGTGAAAAATATTTAAAAATTATCTCATAAGGTGATACCTGTAAATAGATTTGTGTATTTGTAAATAATAGTCAAATTATTTTTATTTATTTTAGCTAATTGCCCAATTTAATATATAAGTTGACAATAGGGGATCAATCTAGGGGGACAATGGGATATGTGCAGAAAGGAGGGATAAAGTAATTAAAGAGAAAGGAACCTTCACTTTCACTCTCCATTGTTGGGGAGATAAATAAGAATTTCTCTTATCTTCCCCACCCTCGTAGATTAGAAAGGACCATAAGGAGACACTCAGGGAGAAAAAAAGGGCCGAAATGTCTTTAAGATCCCTTCAACAGCAAGGCGGCGTTTCCCCCTCTTCCCATATATTTCATTCCCAGTGCACTTTTACTACTTCCAGCCATTTTCTTATCCCTTTTATAGACCCACAACACACAAACTTCTCCCTATATCAATACACCCTATTAACAGAATCAACATATGCCTATGGGGTGACATTGAAGAGATATACATACAGTCTTGTATACATATATTTATTGGTATATATAAATGCAGTATATTGGCTGTATGTAATATCTGTATTTACAATGTAGTAAATAGATTACATAGGAGGAGATCGAATAAGATATATAATCTCCTATAGTGTTTTTTCATGTACTTCTCGTATTGGAAGTTTGGAAGTATAGGAGGAATTTGTCCGCAAACAAAAATTCCCCTCCCAGATTCCCTCATTTACACTTCATCATCCTCCCCGTAGTTTGTTCGTTTTTCACAATAAACTTTGATGTTTATCCAAGAGAAACGTAATTAGCCTTTTCTTAATTTCTCGGGACTCAACACGGTGGTCGTGTAATTAAACTTTGATTCTTTTTTTACTCGCTTCTGCTTAATTAATACGAACTTTCGGTAGCCCTTTGCCCTTTTTATATACAAAAACCGTTAAATACCTCTGAGCTCCCCAAGCTAAAAAAAATTGAATTTATTGGAATATTGACCAAATTCCTTTGCTTCGCCAAGCTTATGAAAATGAAGCTTGGTGTATTCTTAATATTGAGTCTTATGATTAAGGGCGAGTAAAACTGGTTTTCTAATCCGGTGGTATTAATTACACAAAATCAATAATAAAAAAATTAGAGCTCATTAATAGCCATGCGTACATCTACGCATGTACATAATTTGTAAACTGTATATATATAACTAAATATTTCAACTGTGCGTAACGTTTGAAGATGATAAGAAAAGAAGATGGGTTGTTGGATGTTGGAAACGAGGAAGTTTGTGTGAAGGTTGGTGGGCGGAAAAGGGGAATAATTCAAAATGGATTTAGTGGTGGAAAGATATAAATTAAAGGGTTGGAATCCTCCTTGATTACAAGGGAGAAGATAGAGGAAGGAACGTCTCTATTTATACAATGAGTGTGGGGGATTTTGTTTTCCTCCTACCGAATTTCCATAAATCAGGAGAGGAGGGGACGAAGAACACACGAGGGATTCATGTACAGAATCATTTTACCATCCAATCATTCCTCCCATCCACTTCATATTCTTACAAATACTCGAACAGAATATTCAAACCTTCGATAGCTTCGGGACTCCAAATTTAAGCAGATATTCCTCATCCGACTCATAGAGGAAAAAGACATAAATTGAGAATTCCTAAGTGAAAAAATTTCCAATCTCCTTTTTATATATTTTTATCCAAAGATAAGAAAGTCGTAAAAATCGAAAGAAATTTATGTACTTCGAGTTAACTTTGGCTTGCATACGAAATTGAGAAATTCTCAATTTTTACATTTTCATATAAAAACAATAATTTCATGTTTCTTATAAAATGATTTGATTAATTGGTTATTTTAATAAATGGGAGTATATGAATAGTAAAAAGACAAATTAAATCCTTTCATATTTTTAATGTTAATAAAATGAAGATGTTTTGTTATATTTTGGGCGAAGCTGGTGAGGTATTTCATAATTAATGTTCACCTCTTCACATTTCCTCTTTGAAGAAGTTGAGTGTAAGACAGTGATGATGTTTTTGTGCTCATAATTTATGTAATAGTCTCGTAATGGTGAAGGAGAAATTGTGTGCGTAGCAGGTGGGATGGCACACCATGAAAGAAACCCAAAAGTATAAATGTTTCAAATGGGACTTTCGCGTGCTTCTTTTACTCCCTTTTACACTTTGCCTCGCCCATTAAAACCTATGAATCTACAGATGAATCTCAAATATTTCTTATTTCTCATTTATTTTCTTTTTACTTACTCTGATTTAAAATTCCATGGTTTGATATTAAAACACATCCTAATAAAATAATAATTGAAAATATGAAATTTGTATAGTTAGCAAAATACAATATAAACTTTTCTTATTAAGTATTTTGAGAAAAGATAAAATTGTTCATCTTCATTTAAAAATTGTTAAATTTTGACATTTTGAGTAAAAAGTGAAAAGGAGTGAAAACTTGCCTTCAAATCTTCTCAACCTTCCTAGTGATCTTTGTGGTCTTTTCATCATCCCCGTTTAAAGAAGTTGATTGATATCAGCACGGTGAAGACAACCCGCAAAATGTTTGAGAAAATGTGGAACTGGGAGAATATTGTTCATCCGTATCAAGACGCGCTAAAAAAATGAATTAGAAGATGAACTTGAATTAGCAAACAAGTATCAATCAAGAAGTATTGGATCGAATTTCACTATTGGAAGGATGGAAATCAAAGACGGAAAAGAGTATTATTACGCTTGCAATTTGGATCCTATGAATAAAATTTATAGCTATTGTTCTGAAGGGAAAAAATGCAAATGCAGAGAAGCCGATGAGAAAAAATATGAAAAAGAATATGTTGCTTACAATCTGGTTGGTCACTTGAAATATCAATTATCAGTGGTCAAAGATTATTGCGCCAAAGGAAACAAACTTATTAACATTGAGCTAGGATTTGTTGCAATTGTGCAGATTCTTTTATTACAATTATTCCATTTAATGTAAAAATATCCCATTTGACATTTATAAAACAAAAATTGGATTTCAAAATCGAATAAATGTAAAAATATTTTACGATCAAGTATAAGGTGCTTTTATTTATATTGTATATGTACATTTCACAAAGAAACATTCCTGTTCAAGCAAATTTGAACGGTGAATGTGAGATTACCATATTTTAATTACCCTTTCAGTTTATTGTTCCTTATTTTATTGAACACCGCTTAAATTAATCTAATATGGGAGGCTGATTTTATTTCATATATCGTCCTTTAAATGTCATAATTTTCTAAGGTTGAAACGAAAAAATGTAAAAATTGCTATTTATACTTTAATACTACTTTATTAACGTATGAAACTTCACTGTAGAAATTATGATTACATGTTAAATAACAACTAGGAGTTGTTCACAATGAACCTTTATAGTATTTTACTGTGTTCTTCCATAACATCCAACGTCCGGTCGAATAATCCTCTATGTTTGGGAGTAATTGGCCAAAATTTTTCACTTGAGATTTCCGTGCGGGAGGACAATTATTTTATACAAAGAAAGATGATGAAGACATTTATTATATTATTATTACATAATAGAAATAATCATGCTATACAATCCTGTACTTGTGTACCATACGAAATACTTTTTTATTCCATAATTCAGTGAAACATATTTTCCATCTTACTACCATACATTACCTATACTTATATAGTCTTTCAAAGCAATTGAATTATATATTATGCACTGATCTCGAATACACTCTACCAATAGAAAATGGTGCATACACGAGATCCTTGTATGAATGTAAATGAAACTCATGTGTGTGTTTATGAAATCGTTTAAGGGGTGTTTATGAAAGGGTTAAATGACAATTGAAAACATCCTGTTTGAAAAGGGGCTATACTTATTCTTATTTGATATTTGTTTCCTTTCCAAAGGACCCATTGAAGAGTGAAGAGACCGAAGACGGAAATGAGAGGGGAAATCCAACCGCATTTTCCTCTTCGGTTCCTTTGAGAGGCGATGAAGGACGGCCGAGAACTTTGCATTTTTTACCCCTTCACGGTCAATAAAAGTAATTGTTTTCCTTATCCTTCCAAAAAAGATCTATTGGAAAAGGGAGAAATTTATTTTCAATTCATCGGCCTTTGTCTTTTTATCCCTTCGTTCCTTTCCTTTTTATTAAATTATATTAAATTCCCTATCTGCTCATTTCATACATACAGATACAGATACTATCTAGGTATTTAAATAGGAATGTATGAGTATGAGATATATCATAAAATAGGATTCATTTATATATTTATTCCATATCTTTGTCAATGTTGTTTGATTTTTTATATTATTTGGTTTTTATATTGATGTCTTCGTTTGCGGGAATTTTAGCTTTATGATGTTTACATTAAGGATTTATCAAACTAATGAAAGTTTTATAGGTGCCGTAAAAAGATAGATTTTTATTAATTCAGTCAATAAAAATTTTATTACATTTTTCCTCTTCCTTATCAAAAATTGGAAATAAGGAATCGGACGTGGCTTTGGTTGTGCGTGTAATTCCCTTTGCACCTTCACCTGCCCCTTCATATTCGTAAAATTTATATAACGTTAAGGTCATAGACGTATTTTGGGCTTTTTTGGTATTGTTTTTATATCGTTCTCAAGATTGATCAAAAGTTGAGAACAAACCTTCGTTTTATATTTTAGCCATAAAACCATGAAAATTGGCCCTTAGTTATGACTTCCAGTTCCAGGAGCCAAGTTGGAGATTGAAGAATATAAAAATATCCCCTGGAAAATTGGTAAGGTAAAATGGAGTAAAAATTCAATTTCGGGGATGGTGAAGTGAGAAAATAAAAACCTCTTTTTTACTACATGGGAATAAAGGAGAAGAAATGAGACACTTTTGATTCTTAAGGGAAACGCCGCGACGGCGGGTTTTCTAAATTATCCTTTTTCCTCTCTTTAGTATGATCTATAGCACTACCTAAATACTGGGAACGTTTATAGTCGCCATTGGGAGAGGGAAGTTTGGTATAGGGATTATTGAAGAAATCGGTCACGTTCTCACTGACTCACGTCACGGTTCATCAGACTCACAATGCTCCTTCGCACACACGTCGCTTTTATCATAACCATATATCCTATCTTAATGCACACCTTCCTATCTTTATACACGTTGTTAACAGCCGCGTCTACATACTCGCATTTTATTATTATGTACGCTTCATAAAAGGTATACCTTCTAGACATAATATAAAGCTCATATTAGTATATGGGATGTGTGCATGTGAGCTGTGGGACATTTAAGTAAAGACAGAAAAGGGTAAGCCTCTGTAGAATTTCTCTCGCCGCCTTCGCGGTTTCCTCCCTTTGAAATTGAGGGGGAGAAAAAGAGGAAAAACCGACAAAATTCGTTCC
The DNA here is from genome assembly GCA_034687125.1 of Neelides folsomi. Classification (NCBI taxonomy): domain Eukaryota; kingdom Metazoa; phylum Arthropoda; class Collembola; order Neelipleona; family Neelidae; genus Neelides; species Neelides folsomi. The sequence continues at coordinate 23,286 of JAQGBZ010000178.1, read as the reverse complement.
AAGGAGATTTTTATTTTTTGTACACATCCGGTCGTTTTGTACCTCCACGAAGGCGCGGACGTGTCCTCAATGTCCCATAAACCGTTTAGTCCATTACTTGCTGGGGAAGGGGGCGAAGTGTTTTTTACAATTTTAATTTACGATTATGGAAAGCCGCCTTTTCCCCCGTTCGCGCCCCCATCAAATGAAAGTGTTAAAGGGAATTGAATGGGGAAATCAACACTTTGAGAACATCCCTTCATTTTTATGTCTACTGGTTATTTTATTTAACTCGATACTTTGCATCTTCAATCTTGGAAAATTGTTGAATTCCTGGTTTTAATTTAATTTTTGATAGCACACGGAACATTAAGTTACAATAAAACTGTAAGAAAATGATTGTGCAAGATTTGGTGAAATTTTATGAGAAATGCTCTAAATAAATATTTTTTTATATAAATTGTTTATTTATTTACATATGAAAATGTAACTTATTACATAATTGTAATTAACAATTTAAATGCTACACGACTATCACGTTTCACAAACTTACAAGGTATCTATTATACCTTATAATTAACAACATTTAACTATTAATTTAATGGATTTATTAATGATTGCATATGGATATTTATAGTGAATTAAAATTCTATATTGTTATTAGGATGGTTGTATTCAATTTGATATTGAAATATTTACAATTATTTGGTAAGACTCGTATTACAATTCAGCCTACTTTTCTACTCATATTGTTATTTTCTATTGAAATTGAATGCTTTGATATTTATTGAATAAATTAGCAGTTTATTAACTTTATAATATCACAGTGCTTTCGATTATACATTATGAGAATCACAGGTGGAGTTTTTATAATTACGATATTATATTAGAAAACTTTAACTTTTGCTTAAACAGTTAAACATTATTATAAAATAATTAAGTACTGTTTGATAAAATTAAATAATGACTATAATACAACATGTTATATAATGTTATTCAATTAGAAGTGGTTTATTGAATCATCAAATAAATTATTGATGTTTAATTGGATAAAGTGGTAGTGTAAATAAGTTATAAAATAATTTAAATTTTATATCAAGATGAGTGAAATAAAGATTTAGCAAACAGTTCCATGTAAGTTGTTTTCATTTTCGACTTCCTCCAGATTGAAGGTGACTTGGAGATCGTGGCGATTTTTCTTCTTCTCCTCCCTGCTCAGAATTCCGCCTTCAATGAGCCAATCTGGAATTTAATGAATTTTATCAGGCCCAATTTCCATTTAAACTTTCTTAATTGCCCTATCACTTCTTATATTTATTTATCCCTTTCAAATTCATCACGCGAAGTTTGCATGCAAAGTTGTAAAACTTTTATTTCACTTAACTTGAATATCCAATCTATTTCCTTATACTAGAAATAGCTGTAAAACATCATGCATAATGTATAGTATTTGGTATACCATAGAACTATTAAGTAATACATATTTGAATATACCAGAATTTACACCTTGGGATAGATATAGAGTTCTTGTATATACCATGTGCTGTCGTATTGTATAAGTAAAATGACTTATCGTTTTTGTATACAAAATCAAAATAATATTCAACAGCATTTTAATCTGATTGAGCATTGTATTCGAAGTATGTAATGGGCCCATGTAAAGTCAAGTTTGGATAAAATTCATAATAATGTAAATTTTTCACTAGTTGTCCCTTTAGGTTGAAGGTCTCCACATGTAATTCACTTATGGAAGATTGGGCAAATGGAGTCGAAGGAAAGTTTGAAGGAAATTCCCCATAAATAAAAGTGGATTTGAATAAAGAATGAAGAATCGCTCTGGATTTAATAACTATTTCTATCAGAGAATGAACATCCCCCATTTCTCCCTTCTTATCTCACAAACTCACAACCCCAAAGTTTTCTTCAACTTTCTTCAAGAACATTGGCCAAACTCCTAAATGTCCACCCATTTTTCATTCCCAAATTCTCAATACATTTTAATACTAATTTAATGGAAAGTTTAGATACAATTCATGAATCTTATTTAGCGCAGTTTAAAATTTCCCTCAACTTTGAGAAATTCAGAAACAAGTCATCAAACCCAAATGGCATTTTGAGGAAAAGTTTAGAAATAAATTTAATGCGTCTTGAGCTTTTTGCCACATGACATATAACTTGTACTACTTATTACATACTTTGTGATATTTTAAGTGGAGCATTTGGTTCGCAATTTTCGAGTTTCATGCAAAGCTCGTTTTGGTTTTTAAAGAGGATTTGAGGAGGGAAATTTGAAATGTGGTTCTTTTGAATTATTCATACATTTGAAGCGAGATTGAGTGAGAATTCAGGGAATTCTCCAATATAACTTCTCATATGAAAACCCCTCAAACTTAACCCATATAAGTAGAGATATGTAAGTACAAGCCACATGATACATGAACCTGTATTTATAAATGTACTATATAATATATATTATAATACTTATAAGGTCACTTTCAGTTTCTCCTCACGAACGAGTTTTTTTTCTTAATAGTAAAAGAGATCTTTCTCCACCTTTCACCATTTCTCACTTAAAGAAGAGCTCAAGTCAGTACATTACAGTTAAACTCTCCCGCGCTTTTAGCATTTCATGTACGCATTACTCACATGGCCTACTTTAATGGATTTGACAATTTACTTACACATTGCATTACACTACTTTTAGATCTTTCCATATCTCAGAGATTAAACAGAGTAAATGTAAACTTCCTTTCTAATTCCATCGTAATTTTGAACAAGAAAGGCCAAAGTGAACACATTCCCCTATATCTTGCCCTTAATGTACTTTTATGCTCCTTAGTCGCAGAATATAGCACATTGCTGTTTATTGCATTTAAGGATTGCTTACGTGTATTATGCTGAAGGTTTAAATATGTATGGTATATATTTGAGTTAATATAAGAAGATAATAAGGAGGATTAGTTGTATAAGGAACAGAATTTAATGTAATGAGAAAAATAGGGTTGGGAATAAAGAGAGACGCTGGGTCATAAAATCCATTAGCTTTTCCTAAGAAGCTCCTTAAGGCCCAACTCATTCCTTTCAATGGAAATGTCCCGAATGGGAATTGAATTTAGAGGGAGTTTTCTCCAAACATATCATCTCCATTCAACTCCTTTTTTTCTCCCATATCTCTCTCCTTTGTTCACAGTTGCGAATGAAGAAAGTGAGACAATTTATGGAAAAGAACAAACAGAAATGAAGAAATTCCTTTTTGAATTTGCAAAAAGAAAAACTTTATTTGTTTTCCTTACAACCTAAGATACATCCATATTTATATGAATTATACACACAGGAAGAAATTGTAAAAAGAAATGTATTATTTTATATGTTACAAACAAAGTAAAGAAGGCAGAACAAAAGTGAATGAAACAAATGGAGAATCTTTGTAGTTTCGCGGAAAATGGAATGGGAAGATTTTGCAATTCAAAAATCTCCCCTTTTCTTTTCGGAAGATTCATTGAATTGAACATTTGCTGAACAAACTGCGTTGGGCGAAGAGCCTTTTTAGATCCACACACACGAGAGCTATTGAACTTTGCCAAATGTGCTGGGAATTTAAATCGCTACTTCTAATCTTATTAGAAATTTTTATCTACCACTGGCGGTAAATTTCAAAACTAAGTAACTGTATATATTCTCAAGAAACTATCCTACATCGAATAATTACATTTTATATTTCAACAAATATTATATTATTTTTAAAAACATTTAAATTAATAAAAAATTAAATTCTATTTATTTTATAAATTCCTTAGTAAAGTTATAAATGTAATAAAAGCTTAAAGTTAGAGAAATTTCAAATGTTTAAATGGTGGTTTTGAGTTAGAAATTGCCCTTTGTTTCGCACATTTCTCATTTCCTTGGTCTGAGTTTGTGAACAAAAGGGTGTGTGTGTATTTATGGTGTAGAGATGTTAGTCGGTTGAGAGGAAATTACACGAACTGTTTCAAGATAAGAACCAGCGAACATTCTCCAAATGAAATCTCCGAGTGATAAAACAAATAAGGGAAGAAAAAGATAAAAGGGAACTTCTTCCTCCATCCTAAGTCTCTTCTTTAACTCTATTACACTTTTACAATTTCCCTTTATTTGTATAAACTTATTAACTTCTTCCGCGCCAAATTTTAATTTATCTACGCAAATTATAGTGTGCAAACGTTTAAATAATCCTCGCGCTTATTCATTCGCTATTCATTCACTATCCTACATGAATAAATACTAAAAAGTAACTACTGTTGATATAGAATGACTTAGGGCTAGACCATTTGTGTTATTATATCTCATGTTATTGTCTAACATGTTATTGTAAAAGGTTATTAATTTTCCTTGCTCCAGGGCAATCATTTTCTCAAGTGGGGGAAAATCACAAAAGGAGTTGGAGTGTTTGCTCAAAGAGCCATTCTTAATTTAATTGAAAACTCTTCTCTTTAATTTTGCAATTTTAATTTAATCTTCACATACATAAAGATATTATGGAATGGCCCATTGAGTTCCCTTTGACACTCCAATATTGAAAGGCTCGTCGGGCTATTTGAAATTGTAAACCCCGCCTGTACAAATAAAATTCCCAAGAGAGTTTTCTCCGTTGAGAAAACTGCCATTAGGGCAGGAGCTGAAGGGGAGAAAATGAATAATGAATGAGCAGAGGTGAATTTTGTGTTAAATCACATTTGAATTTTGAATTTGAGTCAAGTGGGGTTTACGCGAGATTTATTCTCACTTCCTTTTGAGAAAAGTAAAAGGAGGAAATGGGAGAGAAATGAACTTCAGTTTGGTGAACTGACTGAGATGGTGAATTGTGAAGATAGTGGAGAAAGTGAGATTGAATCAGAGGGACACACGGGGTTTTATACTCCGAATACTTTACCAAGAGTGTGAAGGTTGCTTATAGTGGGAAAGAGGGTATAGAGAAGAATATACTATATAGACTTCACATATATTAGTATGGTACATAGAAGTGGATGGTGGGAGTCTTAAAAAGAAGGGGATGAATGGTCGTAATCTTCTGATAGGAAAGAGGCAGAGGAGCATTAAATTCTCCTCCTCGAGACGACGTGAAGTGAAGGAGAAAGAAGGAGATAGGCCCAAATGGAAAGTCACCGTAGATACCCAATTATACTCCCATCTCACGAAACTTTACCCATCCCAAGAACTAAAACCCCATTTATCAATTCATAAATGAACAAAGACCCCAAGATCTAATTTACTCCTTCTTATTTTTCAACCATTTTTTCTAAAAATTCATATTTTCAGAGTTTTCTAAACTCAAAATCCTCATTTTTCAGAACTAAAATCTCTCATCTTTATAAAATTTCTAAATTTCTTATCTTCTATCTATTGTACATTATACAATGCTTTTAACGGTACTCATAAGAATAGAGTATAGAGTAAGTACAGTAAATGATGTTATTACCTTTAGCTGGAGGATTTTTAGATTTTCTCCCTAGCACATTTTTGAGCATTGGTTTAAGATGAACGAATGAATTCCTGGCGGCGGCAATGGTCACCCGAGAGATCATGCTTTTAACGGAGAAATATACGAGGAGGGTTGAGAAGGTAATGGCGAGGAATATCCAGTAGAAGATGATGAGATAAAAGTCCTTGGTTTTCAAAGATCCAGCAAGTCGAGTGAAGAAACCACCGCAAGTTTCTTCCTTCCGGCCACTCATTCCACTTCCCCTCTCCTCGGATCCCAAACTCAATTTTGACGACGACGAGGGGAAAGAGGTGAAGCTCGTATTGAGGAAAAGACTTTCGCTCACAGCTTTCAATTTTGGATGACCTTCGGCCAACAGCTTTTCCGCTGTCAAGGGAAATTCCGATTCGTCGATCAAACTCACCTAAAACAAAGAAAATATCCCTTTAATTTTTTAATCATATTTCTATTAAGTTATTATCTATATTTTGATATTTTATTTTCTAAATTAAACTTCTTTTTAACTATTTTTATTTTTTCATTAAATGTTTTGGTATTGGTATACAATATTGTATTAGTAAAATATATTTTTATTGAATTAAAAGTTTTTTTTTAAAATGGTGTTTTTGCAAGATTTACATTACAATAACTGTTTGATCCTTCATGACAGTTTATTGATTTAATATAACATTTATTTTTATAAAAATGGCGATGATGGTGAAATGGTGAATGGAGGGAAATTGAAAATTTTGAATTCCATTTGATTGAATCTTTGAATTTTGTGGTCCAAACATCAATTTCTAATGAAGTTAGTAGGGGAATGGTGTGGGTTTGATAAGGATCTCTTTAGTGGCTCAATTGGACGGTTGGTCTCCGGAGTGAGCGTATTTCTGCCTGGAATTGAGAATCTCCTGACATTGGCATGTAATAAAGAAGGGAGCTGATGGACTTGAGTTAAAAGAACTCTCTGACTATACTTAACCCATTTCCCTTCAAGAGTTATAGACCCACACAAGAGAGATATCCGATAAAAGAAATTGAGCGAAGTTTTCCTATTTCATTTTCGATTGGAAATGTATGGAATGCTCATTTCCCCTTTCTTACTTCCAATTCCCAACATTCCATTTCCACAAAACTTGAGCTCCTTTCCCATGTTATGTCTCTACCTCAGCGAAATCATTCCCAAAACTTTCTCATTATTTAAACCCAAATACATCTCCCTTTTAATTAAAGAAAAAAGGAAATGAAATCATGAGGAAAATGGGGGAAACATAAATAAACCAACTTTAAATCTCTGGCCAACTTTTAATGTAATGACACTAAATCACGTCAAAAACACTTAAATTTTAATTAAAAAATTCAATTCTTTCCAAATTAATCTTCAATGTGCCAATTGCCAAATGGCCAATGCCAATATTGATCCCAATTGAAAGAAAAAATCTGCAATTTTGCAGGAAAAATTTGCTGAAGCGTGCGACTTTTACCATTTTTAACGATAAAGTGGGAAGTTTTAAATGAAATTGTGTCACCTGAATGATGTAAGGTGTGTCCGGCCATAAAGAAATTGAAACGGAGTTTGTGTCCGTGACCAAATTCCCTTTCACAACTCCTCCAAAAATTTCCCAAGTGAGAAGGAAGTTTCGTTTTTCTTTTGGTGTCTCTGCAGGGATCCACTCGACGTCCCACGTCACTTCCGTCACAACGAGGAATTTCTGATGGACCATCGAAACTTGGCGTAAATTCCACAAAATCTTCTCTTGCGTTCCTTCCGTCGTTTCCTTCACTTTCTCCGTCGCGGTCTTCTCATTAGCGGATTTTGAATTTGGTTGGAAGTCGGGGAAGGCGAACACTTTGACAATACCGTTGGAGTTTGATGCAAGGAGACGGAAATTGGATAAATTCTTTCCCATTCTCTCTAATTCCATTTCCTCCTTCGATGTTTGCCCAATCAATTTCCAGGAAGTACCCGAGTGCTCAACGAGGGAGTACACAAGAGATTCATCACCTTCAGCACAATCCCCGCAGCCCCATTCCAGAACACGCGGAGATCCAGAAGAAACTCGGAGTTTACCTTCGATCTTTACAGCTTCATTCTTCTTCTCACTTTCATTCAGATGGCCATTGTGGAATTCACACGCTTCTTTACATCCAAATCCCTACAATAATAAAAATACAATTTATAGAATACAATCGGATTTTATCATTTAAATATTACATAAATTGATATTTGAATTCTATGATTTTAAAATAACGTTATTTTAACTTAAAGTAGAATATTGGTAAATCGACAATTTGAAGAATCAACACAAAACCGTAAATATTGTTATTTTGGACTTGGACCATTTTACTGCTTTAGCTATTTGTGTGAAAATGTGAAAAGAGTTTTTGGCCCAAGGTTTAAAATAGGGTTTATTTAGAAATTAGCATGTAAATGTTTTGGTTTTGGTTGATCGTAACTCTCGTGATGATTTCACTCTCCGGCGTTTGCGGAGATTCATTGGGCAGTAAAAGGGCGAGTTAAGGGGTGATTGAAAGAGGAATAAAGTGAGGAGGAAATGAATGTTTTAAAAGGGAGTCAATTGGGTTTGGGAAATATGGTTAAAATAAGCCTTTGGTTCTCCCATTTATCTCCCTTTAAAATGCGAAGACTTTGGGACGTTGGTTGGATCGGAATGTAAAAAGCTCGAATTTCTTTTTGGCACGTTCGCCCCCTCACTTTGCTCTCTGCCAACAGAACTTGTAGCACCCAAAAAGAACCCTTTGAGAAATACGGTCCCGAGACGAACACGACGTTACGTGCTAATTCCTCAACGTCAAAATAAAAAGAATCACATGGAAATTTCTTCATTAAGACAAGAGAGAATTCTTTGTGGAGTTTAAAGGCGGAAAAGTCGACATTTTTTCTGTAAGGATCTACCAAACTCCAAATAGTTTCTTGACAGGGTGAGTAAGTGAACTCCGTTGTGTGTATTTTGACTTCAACCTACCGCGAAGCCGTGACAAATACGTTCAAATACTTCATTTAACTCATGACTCGATTATGCAACTCCCATTTTCAAATAGGCATTTGCTCCTCTTTAGACTCACTTCAATGGCCGGAATAGTGAATGGTTACTTTGTGGGAGATTATAATAGTGATTATATTTAAATAGTTGGATGCGGCGGGAATGTTTAAACTTACGCAGTTCAAATTTGACTCGCAAATCAATTTCTTCTTCTCTTCGTCATCGTCAAACTCCAGCTCCTTGCACGTCTCCCAACACTAGAAATAGAAGAAATAGAAATCATAAATATTAAAACATGTAAAGCACATCCACTTTTAAATTCCCAAACTTCCTTTTTTAAAAGTTCCAATTAAAAGTTAAATATTTGAATATGCATTTCTCGCTTTTGGTAAATTAAATGAAGGAAATGAATTTTTTATTCCCCAAGAAGTGAAAAGGAAGGAACCAAAGTTTGTTTGTGAATAATTTAGAAATTCAAAAACAAAAAAGATTCTATAAATTTACATACATTCTTATTTTCCTCAACCTCTTAAACCTAACTTTTAATCTCAATCTCGAATATATTTTAATATATACATTTTGTATGTATCATACATATATGAAATACATACCATACATAATCATATAAGAAGTCATTTCAAATCCATATAAAGATTGTTATATAACATAACTGTATATTTCTAGGATCGGTTCTATTGATATTTAAAATAGATGATTAGACCGATGCGGTTAAGTGGAAGGGTGCGAGGAATCAAATTCATGGTGTTTAGCATGGTGATAATTGTGATAATTGAACACCCCGTTTGTTAGCTCGATAACTATTCCTCATTTATCAATGGGGTTTATGGAGTTTGTAAGTTGAGGAATTCTGAGAGTGTCTTCTTGGAGTTGTGAAGGGTGTTTATGAATATCCATTACCAAGCTGAATGTTATGACTTCCCCACTTCCAAATCTCCACACCATGTCTTTTACACATGAGGAGAAAAGTTGTGAAGAAGAGTTTGAAGGAGCCGAAAAAGATACGCGTTGATCATTTTACATATCTCATTATTCTCCTCCTTCATGCGGAGTCTTCTTTTAACTTCCAACGCCTTCTTTCAACGCGTCAAATATCGAGAGAGAAAAAAATGAAGCGGCATATGAAAATTGAATGTAAACTTCGCATAAATTGAGACTTTTTTATAGTTTGCATGAAGGAATATAGAATGGGTTCATTGTAAAAACCATCCATTACAAATTACAATAAAACTACAATTCTTTTTAGTAATAATACAGTAAAGTTAATAGGTATACTTGTATAGTAAGCTATACTAACTTTTATCCCTATATGGGCTTGTAATAGATAAAATTGAAATTTGAGTAAATACTTGTATAGATATAAGATATAAGAATATGTAAAAGAGTCTTTAGTTATATTGAATAAAGTATAGAAATATTTGTAAAGCTTATCGCAAGGATATCCTTACAAGACTAAATGTATATAAAATATTGTCGGGCATTTGAGATATGAGAAATGTAAACATTTATTGTTTCGAAGTAATGTGAGCGAAGGCAATTTGGAAAAAAGATTGTTGTGGAGGATAAAAGGAGACTTTGAGATAAAATATAAATGAGGAGTCCATGACCTATGACCCAAATGAGGGGATTAGAATTCAATTCAGACATAAACATCTTATCTTACGATCCCCATTTCCCCCTCCCCATTCAATGTGTAGGTCTTACAATTCCAATTCCCTTGGACCATAAGAGAAGGATCTTTGATTCCTTTAACTGATCTTTCAAGACTTACGTTTTCCCTTAATTGCCATTTAAATTCCCTTCGTATTTTCCCTCACCAATTTAAATTCTGCTACTCTTTAATGCCCTCGTTAAAATAATATCAAATGAGGCCAACTATAGTTAAATGATTTATCAATAATAATTCAATTATAAATTACCATTAACTACCATTATAAGCATTTGCATTATTCTGCAATTAATGCAAATACTTAAATAACATGTTTGAATTTAAAAAGGTTTACAATTGTTTCCTATATTGTTTCTTATTGTAAAATTGTAAGGAATTGAAATTTACCTCTTTAAAGCTCGGATGTAGTAAGGAGGAATTAAAAGTTGAATTCCCTCGGTTTTCCTAAAATCAAAGTTAAGATAAATACTACACTTTTCCTAATTAAATCAGTATTTGCACATCGTTATTTACATAAAACTGAAAGTACTTGGCTAACGAGTAATCTTAAAATCAGAAATGCAAATAACCTTTAAAAGACATGTAGCTCGGCATTGGGCAAGACGCAAAACGAGAAGATTCCCCATTTCCTCTTCTTCAGCTTCTTGAGCTCCTTGGAGCGGCTGGGGAGGATGGATGATTTTAATTCCTAAATTGACGGCACCAACTGACACCTCACTTTTTATTCCAATCCGCTCATCTTCCCCGTCTTGTGAAAACCCCACAGAGGGGGATGAGGAAAAGTCTGTCAAATCCTCAGATTTCTTCTTATTAAAACCAGGAGATTCAACATTGATAACTCTGGAAATAGAAAACCCGTCAGAGCCAGAGCGGAAAGATTCAGCTGGAAGGATCGTGGAATCTTCATCTAATTTTCTTGTAGTATTTTCATCCTCAAATGATGAACTTTTCACAATTTCCCCTTCAACTAAACTCAATGTCAGAAGGATAAAAAAATTGAGCCACATTTTACCGCCCATTCTACAGAACTTTATTTTTCATCATTCTAAAAATCTTCACTTAATCATATTAAATTTCCCTAAATCTTACAAATAACTGAGATCTAATTATTTTTTCGCATTAATGATCGAAAAATATCAACCATTTTGGGTATTTTTAATTTTATAATAAATTAAATTTTAACTTTATTTAAACATTTTACACAAAAACTGATTTAGCAATTGAACACTTATGTTCTCAATTTCTTAATAAAGAATAAATAAATGTAATTTTGAAAAGTTTTTTTAATGAATTCTTTGAGAAACTTTGGAAGATGGTGAGAGAATGATGTTTGTGAGCGTTGGGGAGATTTGGGACGTTTGCGTGGGAGCTGAAGGAACTTTCCACTTCCAACACTTCCGATTGACTGAGGGAGAATGAAAGGGAAGCTGTGGATTTTCCTCTACGAGAATCCCACAAACTTCTCCCAATTCTCCCTTGCCCTTCACACACGCATGAAATAACAAAAGCCCTTATGCACCCTTGCTCTTAATTAACGTCTCCTAATAAATTATTCCAAAGTATTTTAGATATTCAATTCCACTCACATATTCCATATTTAAATTAATTAAATTTATTTATTTATCATGAATAATTTATGATAAATAAATAAATTAAAACAAAATAACGTATTATGTCTTGGAAATTTTGACATTCTAATTTTCTAATACATGGTATTTCATTATTTTGGTAAGTTTAAATTCTAATCTTGCTTGGGTAAGTAAATGGGATATGTATATAGTGTAATCAAAAAACCAACCATAAAGTGGATTAATCATGTTAATGTTAAATTAACATTTTATAAATGCGTTGGTTGTGGAGGTTTAACTGGGAAGGGAAATAGGAAAAGTTTAAGTATTTACGCAGCTTAAGGTAAGCGCAGTGGAGATGTGCAATTAACGCTTCGTTCTTAACGACGTCGTATAAAGGACTTAAAAGAGCGTCGCTTTAATTCACGCCCAGCTATATAAAGTAAAAGTGAAGTTGATGGGGTAAAGTTGGTGTAATGCACAAGACTCCCTGGAGAATCACAAATTAAAACGGGGGGATCTTCCTTAAATCTCATTATTTGGGAAACGATAAAGAAGATCCAACAACATTCAACTATTTTACGACTCTGCTATTTATAATCAAATGATGGAATTTAATCAATTAAATATTCAGTTATACCTTAATGTTATTAAAAAAACAAATAATAATACAAACACAAGAAAGATACCTTCGTAATGTAAAGACTTTACAGCAATCATTTTCACCATAATTGTCAATTTAAGATCTTCATTGTTAATCCTTGTTATTGTAGATTATTAAATTGTTAATCCTCAGTAGTTAATCCTAAGTTCAAATAGTTAAATAATTGAATTAAATTTGCAGCCATAACATTTTAATAATTATTATTTCCAAATCTTAATTGTTTAAAATTGAATCTGATTAAAGTGTAAATTATAAATATTTAAAGTAAATTAACAAGTGAACATTAAGACCTTTTAAAATCCTCCTCCGCCTTTCCTGTTTAACAACTAAGACATTTAGTACAAGGCAGGTCAATAAATCAGAGTTGAAGGTAATAACGAGAAAAGTTTAAATTAAATTAAATCAACTCACAAACTGCCAATAAATTTGAGTAGCATTAAGGTTAAATATGGCAATTGAGATTTGATGATTTGACACATTCTACAACTGGTTTGGTTTTCCAGATGCCGCATACGAATCGTCCCCGAGTGAAAGCAAATGGGAAATCGACGTTTAAGCACAGCAGGCGGTCGAACTTGAAGGATGGGAAGGAGATCGTGAGCGAAAACATTTCTTACCAAGATTTCCGAGCTCCGCTGCCATTCCGCCCAATCCGCCCACTTCAACACACACAACCAATTGCAATTAACGAAGGAGCCGCCGTCGAACAGCTGGAACTCATTTCGGAGCCCAAAGTCATTTCGTCTACGACATTCTCGTTTTTTCATTCTCCACAGAAAACCAAAATCCTTCTAAACAGCGGAGATGCGGAGAAAGCAAAGGAACAAAATTCTCACACTCAAATCCTATCAAATAAGCTCGAGGAAAATTCGACGATGACGTTCGTGGGATTGACGATGACGTTGGACAAAGATTTGATAAGCTCAACTTGTAAAAACGAGTCAAAGTCGAGTGTTGGAGAATCCGTTTCAGTAAAGAAGATCCAAGAAATTAAAGCTAAAAAAGCAAAAGAAGTTAAAATGAGCGAAGATTTGACTTCCAGACCTCCATCTGATGACTCATTTGTGGACGAAGATATTACTGAGCCTTTTGAAATATCCGCCGTTAAAGAAGTCGCACATATTAGTAAATCCAATATAGTTCTGATTTCTCCTCGAGGATTGTCTGAATTGCCATTGGGTAAAAAACAAGAAATCTGCAAGGAACTAAATGAAGCGGTGAAAGTTTCAAGATGTGAAGAACTAAAAGAAGCGATCAAAGTGGAAGGATTAAAATGCGAGAAACTAAAAGATGAGCCAAAAATGACGGAAGTTCTTAAAAGTGAAGAAACATCGAAGGTTCTCAAAGACATTTTGCCATCCAATCTCAACGATAGAATTAAATTTTACCAAGAAATGAAAAATGGATATTTTGCCGAATCTTCCGCAAAAGATGAACTTTTGTTTGCTAAATGTTTAGAATTTTGGAAGGATCTTGAAGGGGAGAATTCTAAAAAAGTGGAAATTTCCCCTCCAATTAATTTAGAACCTCCTCCGATTCTCCTCACTACGGCTTCTGAACATTCCTCCATGAATGAAGTGACAAGATGGGTTTTTGGCAAAGATGGTCAATTAAGAATTGTAAAAGAAATTAGCACAACTAAACTCGAATTCCCTGAATCCAAATCGAACCAAGAAACTCTCACGGATATTTCCATTTCGGCAACTGTTGACACAATCACATTGGGAAACGAATCGTACAAGAATCACAAAAATAAGAATTTTCCAGTTGTTCGAAAGCAATGCAAAGAAATCAAAAAGTGGATGACGGGAATTTTGAGCCTTCGAGTTGTCAGAATTCGCAGTACAAAACTTCATTAATAATTTTACAATTTAAAGCAATTATTCTTTATATTAAATAGGAATTACAATAACCATTAATAATGTAATAATACCAAGAAATTCGTAATATACAATATCAACTCTGAATATTAATCTTGTTTATTGGCTTAATTTATGGTCTAGTGTGACATGAAGGATTTAGCCATTTACCAAGTTTGCCTTTTATTACTTTTAAATTCTTATAAATTGATGAAAGTTAAAAAGTTTTCACATTCGTTATACTTTGCAATGACAATGAGCTTTATTTCCATGTAATATATTTTTATGCAATACACGGACAGATACTGATACACATTAATCCTTTATATGGAATTATTAATCAATGTTTAAACCATTTTTATAATTATTTATTAAATATTAAATACAATTAATGTATTAACTATAATATAAATAGGATAAATCTTGAAAATATTAAATTAATATTTGAAAATCCCTGTGCCTGGTTCATTGTTTGGTTGAGTGTGAGTTCCTTCTAAAAATTTAATACAATAAATTAAAAGTCCTTTGATAAGAAAATGAGGGTTTTGCGTGGTTGGAAACAATTTGAGTGTTTTTCCTTATTAATCATATCATTTTGATGGAGATCCACGGGATTCACCTTCATAACACAGGAGAGATATAAAAATCCATGGATGAGATTATAGCGGTTGGTGATGTTGAGTTTTGATTGAAATAATTCTCATGGTTTGAGAGCTGAAGAAATGAGCGTGGCAGGGAATTTGTATTATTCCTCCCTTGAGCCTCGTCCTCATCTCTCCGTCACACATTGTTCAGGGAGGTTCCTGTATGAGATGTGTGTAATGGGAGTCGAGGGAGGCGTAGACCAGAAATCCAATTAATATTACAATCACCGGAACAAACTCCATCTCATTCATAACCTTTCAAAATCAACTGTCCCTCAACCTTTAAAGACACCATAAACACAAAGTGTAATTTACTCTTATTACTCATGTGCGGTAAATTAATTGTTTTTATTTATATGTCATATTATTGATTAAATCTGTTGTAAGCAGAGAAAATAATTTTATACATAAAATGGAGGGGTCTTAATATGAAATTATTTGCATTGTGAAACCTTAATATAAATGTTATTATTATTATAATATTAAATATTGTGATATTGTGAAAGTTGGATCATTATTTTTATTGACTAATATTGATTAAAGTAATTAGAATCAATTATTCTATAACGGGAAAAAATTTCTAATTCTTAGAGAGTTATTGGTTATTCAAGACTTAACAACTTCTTTTTGATCTCGGAAATTACAAAAATGAAGATTTTTATTTTTTCATTCTTTTTCCTTTTCGTCTTTATTTCAAGTAATTATTAATTTTATTATTTAATTTACTGACTATTTATAATTTAACAATTTAATTGTTTTAGCGTTTGTTGGTGAGGCTCATGGGCAACGTCCTCACGGTATGCCATAAGGGCTAGAAATTCTTGATCCAGGAGTAGCGAGTAGAGCTGCACAAAGCCGTGTTGCTGGACAACAATCTCTTGCAAATATGCAAGCAAAATCAGTTGCTGCAGGGATCGCCGAATTGTAGATATATTCAAAAATATATTCGCAACAACCTTGAAGATATCGATAAACTTAAAATGTTTTTCAAATAATTAAAATTTTAAAACTTAAATTATAATATAATTAATTTTTTTAATTCTTTATTGAACCAATTTATGAAATAATTAATGCTTACATTAAACAAAAAACTGGTATGTTATGAAAATTTTTAAACTTTTTAAACTTTAATCAGACATTTGAATAAAATTAATATATCTTGACAAAAATTTAGTTAGAAATTATTAAAAAAATTATAAATTAGATAAAAGCTAATAAAATTAAAAAATTAAACGAACAATTTAATGGATAATGATGTCATATCCAGAGTTTAATTACTTACCATTAGTATAAGTGATTATAGTGTTAATTCTTTAAATTACATACCTACATACTATTAATAATATAATATTACCAATATATAGTAATACTCATTTTACTCATCAAGGGGTTTTGATTGGTGATATATTTATTGGGAACTTCAAGCTTTTGATCTTCTGAATCCTCTCTACTTTTGACACCAAAAATAATAAAAGTTGGCAAAAATGAGAAATATCACATCATTTTTTGTACTTTCCCCTCTGTATATTCCAAGGGCTATATTTATTATACGTATTTATGAATCACACTATCACTTTACACACATGAGATATAATCCGTACCAACCATGAGAGATAAATGAGATATGAGCCATATCTTGATTTCTTTCTGACCTGGCACTCGAAAGCGGAAATTTTGTCTCAAGGTGATTTTCGGCTTTGCTCGCTTTCAACAAACGGCCGCAAGGAAAACTCATAAGAGAAATCCAGCCGAAAGAAATAAAATACCCCCCACGCGATTTTATTTGAAGCTCATTCAAGCTCAAATAGCTTTATGCCTTAAGCAATCCAAAGATCTTCATCAAATATCATCAATCAATCCTTGTTCCATATGATTTATTAATAAAATAACTTTATTATTTACAAATCCTTCAGATTCATCATCTGTATTTATTTATTTACCAACACAAATAAAACAAAAAATCATTAATATTTTATTTATTTTCATTAAATTATAAAAATCGAATAATGTAATATAAATGAACAAAATCAATAACAGGAATGTAAATATCAAGAAAGATGCTTCTGGTTGTAATTTTGCAATTCCAGAATGTGTAGTAAATGCCTGAGGGAATCCTTCCCATTCTTTTTCTCATGATTCCACAATTCCGGCCGTTTATACAGAAAGGAGTGAATTGTGAAATGTCCTTCGGAATCTTCTCTGATTTCATTATATGGAATCCAATGGGGAATTCCTTTTTCCTCTCCTTCTTTGAGTATATAATCATACGGTTTCATACGTGTAGAGAGATGAAGGGGTTTGGAGGCAGTCGAAGAACTTTCTTCTCTCTCATTACAACTTTCCTCATCACTTCCAAGGCGATCCTCAAGGGAAAGTTAAATACGTCGGCCGTTCCTTCTTTTATGCTTCGTTGGGTCTCCCGGAGCAGTTTCCCAATTTCAAGCTGTAAATTGTAAACCCCCTTAAGGATCCCAATCAACAATACGCGGAGTTCAATCCTTAACCATTCAATTCACACAAAATTCACTTTATAACTCAAAGTTTTTTCGACTCAATATATATCAATAATGTCAGTATGGCTTTCAACAATTTCAACTTCAGCTCTGAGCACATACACTTTTCAGCTCAATTCAATGCTGAATTTTTTTAAGAAGTTTTTAAACTTTTACATTTGCAGAATGGGAAATGCAAATTGGGGTCCCAAAGTTTAACATAGAAAATTAAACTTCATTGGTGATTTTATTTTTAACAAGTTTATGCTTTGAAATAAAAATTCAATTAAGATAACAGCGGAGAGTGTACTTTAAGACTATAATACATATATGTACTAAACTCTAAAACGGATATCATCACATCAATAATATTTAGTTAATATGTTATTTATATCAATTATAAATGAATTAAACACATTTAAACATGTGTTTTTATTATTCATTTGAATGAAGCAAATGATTGATGCTTGTTTTTATGGTCATGATTTTTATCCATTATTATGCTACTATAAGCATTTAAAATGATAGCCATAAATTAATAACGATTATAAATTTTATTAAATTAAATATTTATAAACAAAATGAATCATAATTATTTAATTATATTATACAATGATGTAAAGGGACTTTCGTTTATAAGTACAATAGGCACTTGTAATTTTTATATAATAATAACCTAATAAATAATAATTGACGTGTATACAGTTCGTTTTTACTTTTCTCACTTAAATAATTCTCCTATGAATACACGCAGTACTGTTAGTAAGGTATTCTACAATGCTTAAGTTGAATGATTTACAATTATGTCTTTTTATTCTTAATGTATATTAAAACTTGTGAAACTTTCTTAATTAAATCATTAAAATGATAGATAAATCAAAATTGTTAATTTTAAATATCGAATTTCTAAATGAAAGCGAATGCTCCTTTAAAGTCATCCAGTATTGATTTACTCGTTTAGTCTGCCATTTTCTTAACAATGATTTTGTCAGGGCGTGGATTTTTGATCTTCTGCCTTGCCTATGGATCCGGTAAGTCATATGTAATTTTTAACTTTTATAATCAAGACAATTTGAACTCGAGGAATTAAAATAATAATTTTCATTAAAACTGTTATGTTTATCTTAGTGTCAATGTTAGTGTCAATTTTGTTGAAATACAAATACATAAAAATTTATGAACCACGAACCTGTGACATTTTCTTTCCAAATTTTAAATTCCAAATTTTTAATTTTTAATATTCGATAGGTAAAAAAATAATAAAATTTTTAAATAAAATTTTACTAATTTTTCCAATTCTCTTTTAGTTCAAGCCAATAAAGGTACTGGAGGCGTCGTTGGTCAGGTAGAAGATGCTTTAGTTGGACCACCCAATGGAGCAAATCCAGGAGGTCCAATGCTTGGAGGGGGGAAAGGAACCGGAGGAGCCGTTGGACAAGCTGGTACTAATTTTTAAATAATTTTTTAACAATTTCAAAAACCCAAATCAAATAAACGTTTTTAGACCAATTTAAAAATAATTAGGTATATGTATTTTCAATAGTCGATGCTCTCGTTGGGCAAGGAAGTAAAGGTGGAATGATGGGAGGAAAGGGAACTGGAGGAGTTGTCGGACAAGCAGTTGATTCACTCGTCGGTCCTGGTGGCGGTAGTGGTGGCATTGGTAACAAAGCTGGCGGTGTTGGAGACTTGAAGGGAACTGGCGGCGTTGTGGGACAGACCGTTGATGCTCTTGTTGGTTCCGATGGTGCAGGTGGAGGTGGAGGTCGTGGAATTGCAGGAATCGGAGGACCTGGTGGCTCCAAAGGAACCGGCGGTGTTGTTGGTCAAGCAGTCGACAGTATTGTTGGTCCAGGAGGTCACAGTGGAAATCCTGTTGGAATCGGTGGAGGAACCGGCACTGGAGGAGTTGTCGGACAAACAGTAGATGCACTTGTTGGTAATCCAGCTGGTCATGGAAGTGGCATTGGAGGAGGACTTGGAGGTGGAATCGGCGGCAGAACAGGCACCGGTGGAGTTGTCGGACAAACTGTAGACGCACTGGTTGGTAATCCATCTGGGCAAGGAGGTGGTATTGGAGGTGGCGTTGGAGGATTTGGAGGTGGAACAGGCACTGGAGGAGTTCTTGGACAAGGCGTTGATTCTTTGGTTGGACAAACAACAAGCGGGCCAATGGGAGGTGGACTCGGAGGAGGAAAAGGAACTGGAGGAGCTGTCGGTCAAACAGTCGACGCACTTGTTGGTCAAAATGTTGGTCAAGGAGGTGGTAATTGGCGTAGCCTTGGAGGTGGAAAAGGCACTGGAGGAGCTGTCGGACAAGCGGTTGATTCACTTGTAGGACAAGATGGTGGTTATGAAGTTGGCAATGGGCGTGGTCTTGGAGGTGGTCTAGGAGGTGGCAAAGGCACTGGTGGAGTCGTGGGACAGGCAGTTGATTCACTTGTTGGGCAAGATGGTGGTTATGGTGGTGGTGAACGTGGCC
Organism: Neelides folsomi; assembly: GCA_034687125.1. Classification (NCBI taxonomy): domain Eukaryota; kingdom Metazoa; phylum Arthropoda; class Collembola; order Neelipleona; family Neelidae; genus Neelides; species Neelides folsomi. Next base: position 3,448 of record JAQGBZ010000178.1, on the reverse strand, counting down.
TTGGAGGAGGCAAAGGCACTGGTGGAGTCGTGGGACAAGCGGTTTATTCACTTGTTGGACAAGGCGGTGGTTATGGAGGCGGATATGGAGGCGGCATGGGTGGTGGAAAAGGCACCGGAGGAGTTGTAGGACAAACGGCCGATGCATTTGTTGGACAAGGTGGAGGTTATGGAGGCGGATATGGAGGAGGTAGATCTGTTGGAGGAGGTGGATATGGAGGTTCAGGAAATGGCTGGGGAGCTGGAAGTGGTTATGGAGCTGGTTCCGGTTCAGGTGCTTTTGGTTGTGGAGGTAGTGGAGCTGGATATGGGGGAGGACAATCATATTGTGGATCAGGGTATGGAGGTGGTTGGGGCTCAGGAAATGGTTACGCAGGTGGAGGATTTGATGGAGCAGGGTATGGAAGTGGTTCAGGTGGATGGGGCGCAGGAAATAGTTACTCTGGTGGTGTAGGAGGAGGATATAGTGGAGCTGGCGCAGGAAGTAGATTAATAGGAGCTAGTAGAGCTGGGGTTGGAAATGGAGCATGCTGGGGAGTCGGAAATGGAGTAGGTGGAGGATTGGGTTTAAGTAACGGTTATGGCTATGGAGGTCCAGGTGTTTCAAGTAGAGGTCCTGTAGGCATTTCTGGTGGTGGATATATAGGAACTCCAGGAAATGGATGGGGTCCTTCTTCAGGAATAAACCGTGGTAATTATTAAAATTATGAAATTGCATTTAGTTAATATACTTATTATAATATACATACCTGTGTATAAAATTATGAGAACAAAACAAAATTTTAATTAATCATTTTACAGTTTATGTTTAGGTATTGGAATAAGCGCTTGTGATTAAAAAGCTGAATAAATTACATAGCCCAAAATCTTTGTAATAAATAAAATAATTGAAAAGATGTCCAATTTATTTATTAATAAAATTTTATTACCCTTTACAATCTAAAAGTTGATTCTAAATTTCATACTTTAAATTAAATCTATGTAATTATTAAATAAATAATTTGTTTATTCAAGATATTTGGTAATCATTACATTGATCATTAATTATTACATTAGTAATTAAGAAGGGTATTCACTATCTTTTGGATTATATTTTTATATTATTAAAGCTTTTCGTAATAGCTACTTCGTTTTTACTTGTCTACAACAGCGGTATGCTGAATTACCATAATTAAAGTTGCACCCGCTTAAATACTCAGCAGTTTCATAATTATTCCTGATGCAAAATTTTGTTGCATGATCTTTAGTGCTAACACAGACAACCTCGTCGTCACATTCAATTTCTGCGTATAAAACAAACCAGGGTTATAAGCTAAGAATAATAACATTTCGTAATTTACTCGTATATTTAAAACGTAATACCTATTTGCTCAGTTGCACAATCCACTGAACAAGAAATTAGTATTAAGACTGCACAAACGATGAGCATATTTTTTGAAGCCATTTTTTCAAAATATGTTTTTGAGTTTTACAATTTAATATATAGATTATTAGATATATATTATTTAACGTTGTTTATTGTTTTTTAGGACTAGTAACTATTTGAATAATGGGTCAATATTGGCCTAAGTGAGTTGCATTGTATTATGTAATACGAGAGCAGGCTAGGATTTACGAGATCGGCTCACCATGAATTTTCCATGGAATATTAGCTTTAACCATGGTGAAGTAATGTATATTTTCCTATCTCCAGTTAACCATTATCCATGGTGATGGACTATTGCTTCATGTAAATATATCTTTCACCATGGAGGAAATTTTCCATGGTGAACTCCATGGAGCTTCACTTGGAAATTATTTTACCTTATCATTATTTAAAGTACATGTTTAGAATTTATTTTTATCTCGTCTTTAAAATTTAAATCATAGATTAGTTTATATCATATAAATAATCTCAAAATTAAATCGCTATTGAATATACTCCATTTGAGCAAACGGTCTATAAAACCCATTATAATACACACGGGAGAAAAACCTTTTATTTTGGTCAATTTTCATGTTGGCATAAACAGCAGTTACACATTCACATAAGGAAACACACCTGAGAAAAACCATACAAGAGTTAAATTTTAAAATATTCATTATTTACTAAAATATATTTTAAATAAGAATCTAGGTATTTGCTTATCATTTGTAAATATTTATGTTATGTCATAATGAATATGAAACAACTTATTTATTTTTCCAAACTCCAAACTTTGAATTAAAACATTATTCCCTTCAATTGTGATATTTATTCCTAGCCGAAATGTAACAGGTATAATTTATGCTATACACTCGCCAAACGACATCGACATATATGTTAAATTTTTAATGTGTAGGGTGTAATTGTCGGGTCGACATCTATGATACATTTTTAATGTGTAAGGTGTAAGTGTCGGGTCTGAAGTATGTCGGGTCGTCGGGAGTAGAGTATGTTAGCTTTTAATGTAAATGTCGGCTGTCGGGAATTGGACTTGTCGGGTGTCCGGTCTGGTGTACGCACCGGAGATTAAGATACAGTGTACTTGGAACGTGGAATATGGAATGATGCTGGTTTGGCAACTCCAACTTCCAAAAAGCCCTACCCCATGCCCTCTTGTATCACACTACTTAGCAGGTGTTGTTCTTATATAATTATATAATGGAAAAATCACACTAGATATGATGTAATCTAAGTATTCAGGCATATTTAACGGTTCTCTAATACATAAAGAGAAATAAACGTAAATCGAAATGAAAATTTATCTAAATAGAAATGCTTAAATCATTATATTTTTACCTTCAAGAAACATTCATGTGTGAACTTTGAGAATAAGATAAAATATCAACCAAACAAAAATTACAATATACAAGTTATATATTGAAATATGTACAAGCACTGGTTGAATAAATCAAATCAATCAAAATAATATCATCGTTATAATTTAATTATTATTAATATAACGTGTGTATTAGTATATGGATTATTTAATTAGTATCTTACATCATCTTAGAATTTTATTAATTTGGTTATTTTATTCCAATTTAGATCAGGAAGTAAGTTAAAAGTGTTATAAAATATAAAGTGTGGCTATATATTATAACCATCCTTAATATATCAAAGGATAATAATTTAATAATAGATAATAATAAAATTAAATAATATTTACCTATAGTACCTGTACATGTAAAAGGTATACAAATATTATTATAATTAATATTTAATGAATATACCTAACTAAAATTAAACATGATAAAATAACTTCGTTTCGTATCAATAGCAAATTCTTGACTAATATTTTTATTTAATAGTTTATTTAATAGGGCCATTTCAGTGAAAGAGAATACTCAATTGCAACAACTTTACTTTATGAAGTCGGTCTCCTCTTATACAGTCGGAACCAAAAAGGGTAGTGCATCAATTCAATTACAAATATTTTTATGAAAACAAAATCTTTTTTCATAAATCTTTTAATATTATATAAAGG